>CM073604.1:36576500-36769000 GCA_037074985.1 Solanum bulbocastanum
TTATTTTGGACTATATATGATGCCATTGATTGAGGTAAGACGGTGGATTCAAATTTCACCGCATCAAAAGGGTAAGACATCAATGAAAGTCTCGATGCACCATTATGATAAGATTTTGGGTTCAAGTGCCTTCGTATTTTGGCCTAACACGCCGTTGTATGGATAAGACATTGGTTTAAAGTCCCAATGCAATATATTGATATATAATGATGATCTAGCAAATTCATATGCTCTGGCTAAAAATTGTGAAGTCCGTCCAACTGAATATGCTCCATTCATTTAAGTGAATGTGATAGCAATACAATAAAAGTTTGAAAGATGACAAGATTATTTATGATTGGACATATGAATATGGACATGAATGGACAAAATAATAGTACTTATCATAGTGAAAATTATAAAAGAAAGAACATTATGAGTTCTCAAAATGGTCCTTTAAAGAGTGAAGGTAATTTTTGACATCAAATGATATGAAAGGTCATTAGAAACATGTTTGCTATGAGACCTAATAATTTGATAAGTTTATAAATCCTCCATCAAAGAAAAGGATGAAAAAGTGGTGATACACTTGATTTTCAAAAGTGATTTCAAGGTATGTCATATGAATATGATAAATTTCAAAGATGACAATGAACTTCTAATGAAAGGAATAATTATGAAGCATGAATATATGATTATAGTCAATTCCTTAAAGAGAATGTGACTTGTGATAAGTATCATGAAAAGTGGACCATCCTTGAAAGTGAATGTGTCAAGAGATAATGAAAATTATAAATAAGGACATACTCATATATGATTTAATAAATACCACAACTCACCCCTATGGGAGGTTAGAGAGAAATAAAAAAAATTTATTTGGTATAAATGATCATTGGTCAAGTACTTTTAGTATATCACAAATATTATGGTATGTTTTAGTATAAACTACCGAAATGGCAAAAGAAAGAAATTATTTCTTGCCCCAAAAATTTGTCATTGGTTATGTATCTCTGTGCGTAAAAAAATATTTTACCTGATATTAAACAAAAGGGAGGATATACTAGTGACAAAACTAAATCAAGAAAAAAAAGGTCTTACTTGTAATGATTTTGACCATGACAATAATGATATAAGTTTCTCCTTGAAAGAGATGTTTACCACACAAACAATGTTATGAAATATGTGATAGTATCCAATGTTAATTACGAGCTTTGGTGAGCTATTGTGCTATTACCCAAAGAAATAAAATTGCTCATGATATTGAAATTGTAGTAAATCTTGAAAGAAACTTTTTAAGTTTCAAAGAAATAGTCAAAGAAAAAAAAATTGAGACTATAAAATATGGAAAGATTTAAGATCTTCATATTACTACAATCAAAGTGGGGTTATAAATATTTACGTGAAAGATTACCTATATTTACATATTGTTTGTGGTAACTAAGTATTAGCATGATAATGGAATCACATGCAAATTAAACTAGAAGTTTATTGAAATAAATATCAGTTGGCATGATCGGTTGATGACCATCCTGGTTCAAATGTGATACAAAAATAAATGAGAATTCATGTGGTTATATATATTGAAGAAATAATATATTCTTCAAGAATTTTCGTGTGTTCTTTGTTCTCATGATAAAATTATCATTGCACCAGCTAAGGTTGAGATTATATCTCCTGGAATTTTGAAATGTATATAAAGGTGAATATGGGCCCGTTCACCTATCATGTGGACCGATTACTATTATATAGATGCATCTATGTTATGGTCACATGTGCTTGATCATCAACTTGCAATTTGATTTTGCAAAGGTTGTTTGCTCGAATTTAAATCAATAGCACATTTCAAATTATAAAAATTATAGCTAAACCATTGGTTATGAGAACAAAACTCCTAAAAGAAATTTGATATGAGATGTGTTATTTAAAGTGTACCAACACTTATACGTATCAAGTAAACAAGGTTCCCCTATCACAATTGGTTTAGGGGTAGGAACCAAATAATACTCATCTAGAAATTTAAATGTGCGATATATTATTTCATTGCTCCACCATTATGGAATGCACAAAGATGAGTCCCAAAATAAGGTTGGGTGAATGTTAGATTCTCTGACATTAGGGGGAGATAAGCAACTGGAAAATAAGTTATACATAATGAATTATCATTGGTATGATCCTCATTGAAGAGATAATTTAAGGCAATTGTTAAGTTATAATCCAGTTATAAATGCTCCAATGAAAAGTTCTTGAAGGACATAATTTATGGCACGTCTGAAGCGTGATAAATTAATCGATTCAAAAGATAAAACTTCTTGAAGAAGAAAAAAAGCAAATGATCAAGATGGTCATAATAATGAGGCAAGTGCTTCAGAAAAAGCACCGTGACATAACATTTTATAAACACCTTGGCAAGGTTTAGGTACCTAGAAATGATGAAAAAATAAAGTGAGCTTGATAAGTAATGTCACATTAGAATTGTAACACCCCGACTTTTCAAAACGTCTAAATTAACTCGTATCTTCGTGGAAAGACAAAGAGGGTGGGTAATAAATTAAGACTGATGTGGTATGTCATATTTTAAGTGTTTAAGGTTTGTATCTCAAGTTTTGAAGTTAGGTAAGTGGCAAAATAAAAGTTGGCGAAAGTTATCATAAGTTACTTTTTAAAGATTTCTCTGAAATTTGGGTCAAATGTCTTGGATGCTTTCTCCCAATATATAAAGATTTAGAAGGCCTATCACCCATTAAATTGAAGGCCTACGAGTCTAGTTTGCAATGCACAAAACCCTGTATCCAACCGACATTGGAGTAAACAGTTATATGGGTTTTACTATGGACTATCGGGGTAGAATCCGGGTCGGGTAAAAAATGTGGTATGTCGGCTTACTTAACGCTTTAAGCCATGAAAACATTTCTTTTCACTTCCAAACCAAAATGAAAGCTTAGGAGAGGGTTCCTATGGGGTTCTTGCATGAGAAAGGTTAGTTTTTGACTATTTCTACCATTAAAGGTTGCCCTCGTGCCTAGAAATGTGATCTCTGCATGTAGAAATCATTTTCCCCTTCTATTAGCTGTGTTTGGAGCTAGATTTTAAAGATATAAATTTGTGCTTATTGGTGTTTCTTCAAGTTTTACACTTGGTTAACTAAGGTAATCATCTTGGGACTCTTTTATAATTATTTTTATGAATTTCTACGGACGTTTCGACAAGTTAGGGCAATATGAAAAATCTACCGATTTAAGATTAATTATAAACTATTTATCGGTGCGTACCAGCTATGTATATATAGTGTTTGTAAAGCTTAGGACAAAAGGAACAACTTTCATGAAGGAACTACGGTCTTTCGAGCGTTCATTAGAAAGGTATGTTAAAGGTATTCCTTTGTTACAACATGTTTCCTTAAAGCTTAGGAGCAAAGTAATTGGGTTGTTATCGTTGTTATATTTGTAGCCATTATTGTTGATTGTTGGCTGCTCAAGTGGATATAATCTTCCCTTGTTGGGATTCTTATTCAGTTAGTGGTGTCCCTATGTTGGGCACGACATAGAGGCTATTCATATAGGTTGCTTATAGCTAAATTGCTTGCTTTTAGCCTATTGAATTGTTATTGTTTCCATTGGGGCTATTGTGGTTAGTTGTAGGAATGTGATCTATGCCTAGAAGGGCTATGTTCTGCCTATGGGGCTATATCGATACCTAGAAGGACAATGAGTTGCCTACGGGGTTGAATTGATGCTTAGAAGGGCTATGAGTAGCCTACGGGGTTATATTGACGCCTAAGAATGCTATGTGCTGCCTAGAGGGCCATGTTGTTGCCTAAGAGGGCTATGAGTTGTCTATAAGTTATATTGATGCCTAAGAGATTTATGTGCTGCCTACAAGGCTATATTATTGCCTAAGAGGGTTATGTGACTGCCTATGGGGCTAGGGGGCTACCGATAGGAATATATAGAGTGATTGGCACCTTCTGGGCTTATGAGGGCCTAAGTAGGTGGTCTTGTGTGCTATTTGTACCTGTCGAGCTTATGGGGGCTTGGTTAGGTTGTTGTTTTCTTATTTTTGATATGTTTAGATTTAGGAGCAGGTCAGTACACTTATATTATCCTTGATTTATTTATCGGATTACTCCCAATCTATTATGATACCTACTCATGGTCTATTGCCTTTCATTGTCGGTATAATATTTCGTACTGAGTCCCCATTGCCTAGGGGTACTGCATTCATACCTGTAGGTCTCGACAGACCACCAGTAGACCTCCTCAGCAACATGATTGACTTCTATTTGAATGGCTAGCCCCTTTCCTCTGGAGCTGCCAGAGTTGGGAGGTTTGTTAGCTTTTGTTGTATATATCTTTATGGATAGGCTGGGGCCCTGTCCCGCCAATATTTACTATTTTTAAAGGCTTGCAGACTAGTCTGTGGGGTCTATAACTACGTCATGGCCATGCTGACCTAGTTTGTTGGTTTGCTGAAACTTGTTAGTTGTTTGATGTATTATCTTAATATATACTTGATTTCAGTTTTGGTATAGAGATCATGGTGGCCTCGACGGCCCAATCACTACTTATGTGCTAGTTGGCTATTTCTTTATATAAACTCTTGGGAGTAGCTGTTTCTTTTATGGATCTATTTACAGGGGCCTTGCTGACCGAGGGCTTAATTTTAAGCCGAGATATACTTGCTTGTTTTCTTGATTGCGTGTGCCTGCCATGTGCTAGTAGCAAATAGTTTAGCAGGGTCGGCTCGAGCCTGAGTTTTGGCATTAGGAGCCAGTTGTACCCCTTAAATCTGGAGCGTGATAAACTTGGTATTAGAGCAACATTGTATCCTAAGGAGTCTACAAGCCGTGTCTAGTAGAGTCCTATTTATAAATATGTTGTGCACCACATTCGATAAACAAAAAGCTACCGGGCATGTTACAATGACTATTCTTGTTTTTCTCACCTCGTGCTATAGAGCGGTGTCTTAATGGTTGAGATTTTTGGCTTATAATTGATACTTGTATGCAGATACAGATGACTGACACCACACAGACCACAGCTAGTTAGAGGCTAGATACAGCTGCAGACGAGGGTACCAGCAAGGTACCACAGGTTGAGGTAGCCCATGGTGAGGCCCGGGGGAGATATCTTCTTAACCCCTTTTACCTTCTCCACCGCTTCAGGAGCCTCCGAGGGCAACGAGACTTTCGGCTCCACCAGTAATACCACCTCTAGTTTCTCCTATTCTAACTAATCAATATTTCAAGAGTGCAGTATGTATGTTAGCACAGTTAGTAGTTGCACAGCGCCATCCAGTTCCGCCAGATGTTGCCGAACCTTCTGAAGGGCCCGAAAGTTCGAGAGTTCATGAATTTCTTGCCTTGAATCCTCTTTAGTTTATAGGGAAAGATTGTAGAGAGGACCCTCAACACTTTGTTGATCAGCTTCATAGGATTTTTAGAGTCATGCATACCTCAGCGACTGCGTCAGTTGAGTTAGCAGTATTTCGATTGCGCGATGTTGCAGTATTATGGTACTAAAGTTGGGAGAGATCTAGGGGAAAAGATGCATGTCCAACCACTTGGGATAGCTTTACAAAACCTTTCATAGATCACTATTTGCCTCAAAAGATTAGGGATGGCCGGATAGACTAGTTTCTGAACCTTCGACAGGGCAGCATAAATGTCTGAGAGTACGGGCTGAGATTTGATTCATTGGTTAGATATGCACCAGCATTTGTTGATATGATACATGATAGGGTGTGTAGATTTGTGGGAGGGCTCAACTCAGACTATATCAACGCTTGTTCTACCGCTGCACTAAATAATAATATGGATATCTCGTGAATTCAGGCCTTTGCACAAGGCATAGAGGATCGTCGACATCTATAGCCCATGAGTGAGAGGGTCGAGAGAGAGAGAGACAAAAGAGGGCTAGGCCTGCTAGTTCACAGGGATATTTTCAGGGTGGTCACAGACCTCGATATTTTATTAGGCCACCTATACCTCTACCACAGCAGTTATAGGGTAGTAGATTTAATCGTCAGGGGCAGTCAAACCTAAGTGAGGGTTCACGAGCATTAGGCTCTCAACAGTAGAGGGGTTCAGGCCAGGCTATGACAGCCCCGCCATATTGCGCTACTTATGGTAGGATGTATTTCGAGAGTTGCAGACAGGGCTCCACAGGTTGTTATTCTTGTGGATAGGAGGGGCATGAGTGGAGAAATTGCCTGACCATAGGTCAGGGTGGTATAAGTCAGTTGAGCAGGTCAGTAGTAGGTTCCTCCTCATCAGCACAGTCTACAGGGTGTGGACCCCAAACTTCAGTAAGTAGAGGTAGAGGCAGAGGCAGAGATGGAGCATCTAGTTTTGGTAGTGGATAAAACCGTACATATTCACTAGCTGGCCAGAGTCATCACCAGATGTTGTGCTTATGTTTTGATAGATCTTGGATCTACTCTGTCTTATGTTACTCTATTTATTGCAGAGAAGTTATGTATAGTAATAGAGTCATTATTAGATCAACTCTTTATTGTATCTACACCAATTGGTGGGCAGGAGAGTCTATTAAGGTTGCACAGTACAAATTATCGACTGTCAAACCTCTGTAGACCTCGTAAAGTTAGAGATGGTCGATTTCGACGTCATTATGGGTATGGACTGGTTAACATCTTGTTATTCTAATGTTGAGTGTCGGACAAAGATTATTAGATTCCACTTTCCATGAAAGGCAGTTTGGAAATGGAAAGGCGATACAACAAAATCGAAATATAGGTTTATTTCCTATCTTAAGGCGAGAAAGATGGTTACTAAGGGTTGTATTTATCATCTTGTTCACGTTCATGATATAGATGTAGAACCACTGACTCTTCAGTCTATTTTGATAGTTAATGTGTTTCAAGTTGTATTTCAGACGAGGTCCATCATATCCTTCTAGAACGGGAAGTTGATTTTGCTATCAATATGCTACCAGGTACACAACCCATATCTATCCCTCCTTATAAAATGGCTCATGCTGAGCTAACTAAAAGACTTGCTGGATAAAGGCTTTATTATACCTAGTGCTTCACCATGGGGTGTGCCAGTGTTATTTGTAAGGGAGAAAGATCGATTACCAACAGCTGAATAAGGTGCCTATAAAGAATAAGTATCCCCTTACGAGGATCGATGACTTGTTTGATTAGTTACAAGGTGATGAATGCTTCTCAAAGATTGATTTAAGATCAGGGTACCACCAGATATGAGTTCGGGAGAAAGATGTTCCAAAGACAACTTTTAGAACCATATATGGACACTTTGAGTTCTTGGTAATGTCTTCAGACAGATAGCCATGCTAAGTGCACAATTTTGACACTCGAAGATATGTTACGATCGTGCGCGCTAGACTTCAAGGGAAGTTGGGATGACCACTTGCCTCTTATTGAGTTCGCATACAATAATAGTTATCATTCCAGCATCGGGATGGCACCTTATGAGGCTTTGTATAGGCAAAAATATAGGTCCCCCATTGGATGGTTCGAGGTAGGTGAGTCAGGGTTGATTGGACCCAACTTAATACAACATACAATGGAGCAGGTTAAGATAATTCGGGAGAGGTTTTTAACAACTCAAAGCCGATAGAAGTCATACTCAGATGTGCAACGAAGGGACTTAGAGTTTTGTGTTGATGACTGGGTATTCTTAAAAGTTTCGCCTATGAAGGATGTTATGAGATTTGGCAAAAAGAAGTCAAGCTTAGTCCAAGATTTATTGGGCCATACCAAATCCTTCGGAGGGTAGGACGGGTGGATTATGAGTTATAATTGACTTCGGGGCTAGAATTTGTTCATCCAATTTTCCATGTATCAATGCTACGAAAGTACGTAGGAGACCCTTTTCGAGTTGTCCCAGTTTAGGATGTTCATACCACAGAGGAGTTATCCTACGAGGAAACTCCAATTGTCATATTAGATCGGTAGGTCCATAAATTGAGGACCAAAGAGGTGGCTTTGGTTAAAGTATTGTGGAGAAACAAGAATAGAAAAAAGGTGACCTCGGAAGCTGAGGATGGCATGAGGTCCAAATATCCTCACTTGTTTCATACCCCAAAGTGATGGTATATCAGTTTATACTAGTGCAGTGAGGTTAGATACCAAATGGTTTTTTTTATATTGTTGCTTATTATTATTGTTGTTGTCATTGTATATTTGCTCACACTATTATTGCGGAGCTATAGTGCTTAGCTATTTATGTCATCCTCTAAGATGCCTAGATTAGAACTTTTGCATTTCACGTTCCTGGATAGTCACATTTACAAAGGATACTCTACCTAAATTTTGGAAACTCCTAAGGAATTAACCGTGTGACTCATATTTTTTTCATTCGAGGACGAATGTTTCTAAGGGGGGAAGGACGTACACCCTAACTTTTCAAAACGTCTAAATTAACTCGTATCTTCGTGGAAAGACAAGGAGGGTGGTAATAAATTAAGAATGATGTGGTATGTCATATTTTAAGTGTTCAAGGGTTGTATCTCAAGTTTGAAGTTAGGTAAGTGGCAAAATAAGAGTTGGTGAAAGTTATTGTAAGTTCTTTTTAAAAGTTTTCTCTGAAATTTGGGTCAAATGTCTTGGATGTTTTCTCCCAATATATAAAGAGTTAGAAAGCCTATCACCCATTAAATCTAAGGCTTATGAGTCTAGTTTGCAATGCACAAAACCCCGTATCCAACTGACATCAGAGTAGAAAGTTATGAGGGTTTTACTATGGATTGCCGGGGCAAAATCTGGGTCGGGTAAAAAATGTGGTATGTCGGCTTACTCAATGTTTTAAGCCATGAAAACATTCCTTTTAACTTCCAAGCCAGAAAGAAAGCTCAAGAAAGGGTTCCTATGGAGTTCTTGCATGAGGAAGGTTAGTTTTTGATGATTTCTAGCATTAAAGGTTTCCCCCGTGCCTAGAAACGTGATCTCTACACGTGGCAATCGTTTTTCCCTTCTATTAACTGCGTTTGGAGCTAGTTTTGGAAGATATAAATTTGTGCTTATTGGTGTTTCTTCAAGTTTTACACTTGGTTAACTAAGGTAATCATCTCGGGACTCTTTTATGATTGTTTTTATGAATTTCTACGGACGTTTCCACAAGTTGGGGCAATATGGAAACTCTGCCGATTTAAGATTAATTATGAACTGTTTATAGGTGCGTACTAGCTATGTATATATAGTGCTCGTGAAGCTTAAGACATAAGGAATAACTTTCGTGAAGGAACTACGATCTTTCGAGCGTTCATTAGAAAGGTATGTTAAGGTTATTCCCTTCTTACGACATGTTTCCTTAAAACTTAGGAGCAATGTAACTGGGTTGTTATCGTTGTTATACTTGTAGCCATTATTGTTGATTGTTGACTGCTCGAGTGGATATAATCCTCCCTTGTTGGGATTCTTATTCAGTTAGTGGCGTCCCTATGTTGGACATGACTTAGAGGCTATTTGTATAGGTTGCCCATAGCTAAATTGCTCACTTTTAGCCTATTGAATTGTTATTGTTGCCATTGGGGCTATTGTGGTTAGCTACTGGAATGTGATTTATGCCTAGAAGGCCTATGCTCTGCCTATGGGGTTATATCGATGCCTATAAGGGCTATGAATTGCCTACGGGGTTCTATTGATGCCTAGAAGGGTTATGAGTAGCCTACGGGGTTATATTGACGCCTAAGAAGGCTATGTGCTACCTAGAGGGCCATGTTGTTGCCTAAAAGGGCTATGAGTTGTCTATAAGTTATATTGATGCCTAAGAGAATTATGTGCTGCCTACGGGGCTATATTATTGCCTAAGAGGGTTATGTGACTGCCTACTGGGCTAGGGGACCACTGATAGGAGTATATAGAGTGATTGACACCTTCTGGGCTTATGGGGGCCTGAGTAGGTGGTCTTGTATGCTTTTTGTACCTGCCGAGCTTATGGGGCTTGGTTAGGTTGTTGTTTTATTACTTTTGATATGTTTAGATTTAGCAGCAGGTCAGTACACTTATCTTATCCTTGATTTATTTATCGAATTACTCCCAATATATTACGATACCTACTCATGGTCTATTGCCTTTCATTCTCGGTATAATATTTCGTATTGATGCCCCATTGCCTGGGGGTACTGCATTCATACCTGCAGGTCCCGACAGACCATCCAGTAGACCTCCTCGCAGCAGGATTGACTTCTATCTGATTGGCTAGCCCCTTTCCTCCGGAGCTGCCAGAGTTGGGAGGTTTGTTAGCTTTTGTTGTATATATCTTTAAGAGTAGGTTGGGGCCTTGTCCCGCCAATCCTTACTATTCTTAGAGGCTTGCAGACTAGTGTGTGGGGTCTATAACTATGACCATGCTGGCTTAGTTTGTTAGTTTGCTGAAGCTTGTTAGTTGTTTGATGCATTATCTTGATATATACCCGCTTCTAGTTTTGGTATAGAGATCATGGTGGCCTCGACGACCCAATCACGACTTATGTGCTAGTCGGCTATTTCTTTATATGAACTTTTAGGAGTAGCTTCTTCTTTTATGAATCTGTTTACAGGGGCTTTGCCGGCGATGGCTTAATTTTAAGCCGAGATATATTTGTTTGTTTTCTTGATTTTGTGTGGCTGCCATGCACTAGTAGCAAATAGTTCAGAAGGGTTGGCTCAAGCCTGAGTTTTGGCATTAGGAGCCAGTTACGCCCCTTGAATCTGGGGCGTGACAATAATCGATATCAAATAATCGTCGACGATATTTTGAATATAATATAGCGCTCAAAATTATAAATGATGATGAGGATATTGATATTAAATATGTCGAGAGTTGACAGATAAATGATTGGCCAAAGAAAATACAATTCAAGTATATTTTATTTCACTTGGAAAAGTGATGTTTTGGACTTATTGTTCATATACCAAGCTATAATGTTAGTGGGGTACTAATGAATTATTGTGCAATAAGTAAAATCATAAAATATAAAGTACGACTTGTGCATTGGAAAATAAAAAAATTTCGCTAAAGTCGTGACATTATTGTATGTAGATGTATACTCCTAAGGTGGATGCAATGAAGTTCCTTTCAGTCTGACAATATATGAAAAACTTGAATCCACATGATGAATGATTATCATGTCTAGCGAGATAGTAAATATTATATGAAAATCCTTGAAAGATTTAAAATTTTATAAAGCGATTCCATTGAATAGTACCCCAATGGTTGTAAGATCGCATAACATAAAGATCAATATTGATCTCATTAAAATGATTAGAAAGTACCATGTCATAGTGCAATTGGTGCACTTATGTATCCTGCTATTATTATTCATGGTAAATAATTTTATTAGTATGCATGCAAAATATAACGTCACTATTATCAGTGGAGATATTAGAGTAAATCAAATATCGATATAAATTATCTATTTTAATTAATTGTGTCAAGATTTATTGACCATGAAATTGCAGGAAAGTATGAAGTTTGACATGAAGAAAGTTATTTGTTTTCATGTCGGAATACTGTCATATCAAATCATTCCACAAGACAATCCATTTAATTTTCATACAAGTGAAAGTATTTTTCAATTCTTGGTTGTTACTAAAAATTCAGATGAGCAATTTGTCTACACATCAAAGGAGACTAATCAAAAAATATTTTATTGAAGTTCTTTTTCTTACTCATAATCTTCAAAATAAGGATGAAAGAAATGTTCAACAGTTCGTATTCACTAAGACATTGCCAACTTCAACCTTTCAAAAGCTGTGTTACAAGATCGAAATATGTCATCTTCAAGATATTAAGTATTGTTTTCATCAGAGGGAGTGAATACGCGTTGCACTTTTTTTCCCTTAACAAGGTTTTATCCCACTGAATTTTCTTGGTAAAGGTTTTTAATGAGACAACAAATAAAGTGTATTACTATACTTTTTCTTCCACTAAATTTTTCTTTTACATGGACATTTAAGGGGGAGTGTTGTAAAATAAATGTCCACACAACATACTTTGTGTCCACACAACATACTTTATATAGAGAATGCAATTTTAGAAGTATAGTTATAAAAAAGAAAGAACAAATACAAAATAAATATAATATAAAAAATATTGAAGACTTAGACAAGTTAAGATTAATAGATCCAGAAGTTAGAAGTAATACTAGGTGGGATATAATAGGTTATGATCAGGATATAATTTCGTATAATGAAAGAATATATTGGATAAATAAACGTATTAAAGAAGAAGATTGTTCATTAGGATAATTAATGCAAAATATAATTCGAAGTTATAGACAAGTAACTCAGTGGCTTATCGAAGAAAACTACCATAAAACTTACCTTTTAGACAGAGAATTAGAAATAAGAAAACAGTTATTACTAGAAGAATCAAATCAAAATATAAAATACCTAAATAGAGAATTAGAATATACTATAAGACAAATCATAAACTCTGAAAAAAGGATAAAAATATATAAGAAAACACTCAACAATATACATTTCGGATAATATACATGCCTTTAGAATACATTAAAAGAATAAAATTAAGATATAGTTGGCTTTACGAAGAAATACAATTTAGGAGTGAGTTCAGACATAATCATAAAAGATTACTAGAATTTTTAAGGTGGGTAGAAGAAGAATTAGAAAAGGAACAGATAAGCGAATTTTTAATTTGGTCAAAAGAAGATTTAGCTAACAAAGATATACCTAAAACTTATACTATAGACTTGTTACTAGAACATAAAGATAACATAGTTAAAGAAATTAGTAACATTAAATTAAATATAAAATATACTACTAATAGAATACAATACTATACAAAAATTAGTCAAGTTAGAAGTTCACTAGGATAGAAAAATAGATTCCTTAACTCATTTAGAATACTTAGATTTAAAAATACACCCGAAAAAAAAATATAGATCATTACATAAAAATAATATTTTAAAGTGTAATTTTCTTGAAGGAGAACATATACTACACTCTGAAGATAAACAATTTAATACATTAATAGACTTAACAATGAATCTTAGTGAAAAAATTAAACAACAAGACAAAATTATAATAAAATTTTTAGAAGAAATAGCAGAAGTACATAATAAACAATTCAAAATAGTAGATAAATTAGAAAAGAATATAGACTTCTTAAAAGCACAAGAGATAGAGATAGATAGAAAAATTCAATATTTAAATACAAAATAACTTAGAAAACATACCTACTAAAATAGAAATAGAAAAACTGGTAAAAACTATAATAGAAAAACCAAAAGAATTAGAAAATAAAAATACTCAAGTAGTAACAACAATCATAGAAAAAGTAGAAAAAATAAACACTGAAATTAGTCAGTTAAAAGAAATAATAATAAGACTTGAACAGATATCACTTTCATGAGTGAAGAGGATATAAATTATAAAAAAGCAGTAGAATATACAACAAAATTTCATCAAGAAGTAGTACGATATTCTAACTACGTTCCCTCTAGTCTAACAGACAAAATACTTCTAAAACAAAATAATACTATAATAGCATTACTAATAGAATTAAACATAAAAGTAGACAAAATATTAAAAGAAAAACAACCTGAACAAATTCATAAAAATACAGATATAGACGAATTAATATCTCAACTTAAGGAAGTAGAAATAGCACCTAAATAAGAAAAACAAAAGTTAACCAGAAAATCTCAAAAATGGACTTTCTTTCAAACAAACGAACAACCCAAGAAAATAGTAGACCAAGTTTCTCAGAAAACAGAATCGGAAATAATTTAATTTCTAGAATACTGTCTAGAAGATCCTCAAATACAGACGAAAATCAAGAATTAAATTATATTATAGATATAGATAGAGATCTACAAATATTTCAACAAAATCAACTAAGATTGTTAAATCCAAAAATTCTCTAGAAATAATAAATTATATAGACACTATAGAGAAGAACAGATATCAGCAATAGGAAAAGAATTTGCAATATTAGACTTAGTAAGCCCAGCTACCATAAAAACTGTAAAAAATTCCAAACTAATGTTAATGCATATGGGTCTAATAGTCATAGGAATAAAAGGATTAACTAGAAAGAATTTAGGATCTAAAGTTTTAATTGTATTATATGATGATAGATGGTCAGACTTAAAGAAATCTATAATAGGATTAACTGAAGTAGACCTGACAAATAATGGTGGAATATTTTATATTAGCCCAGACTTTTTAATAAATTTAAAAGAATTTGGCAAAAATATTAAAATAGGAATCCAGACTAAAGGATATGAAGAAATGAATAATGAAAATAATTTATTAATGTGTGTAGGTTTTATTGAAAAAATGACTTTAAGTAGTAATACAAAATTTAAACTCCAAGTAAATGATGTAGTAGAAATAATGGGTAATAAAGGAATAAGACTAATAAAACCAATAAAAATAAATCCAGAAGAATACGCAGGATTAGAATGGAATCTAGATAAATTAAGTACACCAAAAGTTTTTCCTCCCGAGCAACATTTCATGTATACTAGCTCAAAAGGAGAAACATCAATTAGGTTTACAGACTATAATTATACAAGTCAAAGAAACTTAGATGATACTGAAACAGAAAGTACTATAGAACCAGAACAAGAGGAATTCATGAATATAGAATTAATAGAAGAAGGATATGAGGTAGAAAGAGCTATAGAAGAAGCAAAAAGACAATACCAAGAAAATAGTCTTACAGTTTTTAAGTGTAAAGGATACAAAAAAGGAAAAATGGATATAATGGAAGCAATAGAACATTTTAGAATATGCCAAGACAGAGACGATAATTTAGCATATAGAATAGAAGAACCTGAAGACATAAAGGAAGATAAAATAGATACTTTATCCATAACTAGTTATACCAAACTAATGGAAGAAGCAACTAGTTCACATAGTGCTAGTCCTTTCCAAAGAACTAGTACGGCTCCAAGTATTAGCTATAATACAGGTAATCTACCTAGAAAACCATGGACAAGACCTGATCAAGAAATAAAAGATAATATTAAACCAATAGGAAAAAGAATGCCTATAGAAGAACCTATTAGACTACAAGAAGTAGGAAATAAAGGAAAAATATTAAACGTAGCAGCACGTGATCCACAAATGTGGAATACAGTAATAGACTTATGGAAAGGAATAGTGGTAGCAGACTTTATTAAAAATTATCAAGAAACTGATGCCGAGACTATGTATAGATACTTAGAAACATTTTTAGGAGAATCCTGTAAAGCATTATGGGAATCTTATAAACAAACCTATCCACAAGAATTTCAAAGTTTAATAGAATTAGGACCAAACCCATACAATTTTACAAATAAAATACATGTATTATTAACAGGAGAAGACCCAAATAGTGGCTTAGTAACATTACAAAGAAATGCTGTCATAAAATTAGAACAGTTAAGTATATCTAATTGGCTACACATAAAGAATTTCCTTCAAGACTATTTTTACTATTGTACTGTTAGTGGAAATACATTTAATCAAGAATTAGGTAAAAAATTATTTAATAAATTACCAGGACCTTTAGGAAGAGAAATAGAAGAAAGATGGTATAAAAGAGAAGGAGTAGTGCAAAATCCTACATTCTTATGGCCTATAGGACAAAAAATAAATCACATAATGGAAATACTAACAGAAAAATGTACAAATATACAAATACAAAAGCAATTAAAACAAAATGAAATGAATTTCTGCAAGACAATGATATACACTACCCAAAGTTACGATAAAGAACCTAATAAAATAAGAAAATATAAAAGAAGACCAATTTATAACCAAAAACCTTATAGACATAAAAAATATTTCTTAAGAAAGTCTTCAGCTAGAAAACTCTATTTAAATAGAAATAGACATGTTAGGAAATATAGAAATGATAGAAATTATAAAAATAAATTAGAATGTTATACTTGCGGAAGTATAGAACACTTAGCAAATACATGCCCTAAAAGGAATAATATGAAAACTAGAAATTCTCAGTTAATAGAAGACTTCCAAGAAACCTTATTAAATGTAGATGAATACATGTCAGATACAGAAAGTATATACTCAGTAGTAAGTATAGAAACAGAAGAAATAAATACCCAATTAGACACTTCTGACTCAGAAGATGATAATTTAATTAATGAAATAGGAGCAGAAAGAAATCAAGATTTTCTAGATAATATAATAATAAATACTATGATGAATATTTCTCAAGAATGTAGTCATGAGTTCGAAAGACTAAAAGGAATAGATAGCAACCAATGTAATATATGTAAATGGTTTTCTAGTAAAATAAATAGGGCCAAATGTAAATACTGTTACATGGAAGCTTGTATTAGTTGTATAGAAAATAGATTAAAACAAAAAGTAAATAAAAATGAAGAACAAGTTCATATAAAAGATCAGGCTACTAATCTAAGACTAATAACTTTAGAAACAAGAATAAATGACTTAGAACAAAGAATAACTAGATTAGAAAAAGGTAAAGAAAAAGTAGACTTAGAGACTACACAAGGTACAATAAAAATAGAAAGTGAATTAATGAATATAGAAGAAATAATACTAGTTTTATATGTAATGAAGATAAAAAGTTTGGAACAATAAAAATACTAGTGAGAATAACAATAAAAGATATAGAAATAGAGACTTTAGCCTTAGTAGATACAGGTTGTACAAGTTGCTTACTTAATAAAAAGATATTACCTCATAATTTACTATCAACTTTAAAAAATTTTAAGGAACCTATACAAGCAATACAAATGAATGGAACATATAATCTTTATGACCAGTACATAGAAAAAGCACAAATAAGTTCTATAAATACATGTAGTGAATTCTATAAACCTACATATAATATGCATAAGATATTAGTCTGAGATCTTAATATTAAAACTAATTTAGTCTTAGGTTTACAATTTCTTATACAAAATAATGGAAGTTGTTTAATTTCCAGAGATGGAATAATGCTGTTTAGAAATACAACATATACCCCCGTACAAACTAGAAAAATCCCAACCAAAGAATTAAATAAAGATAATAAAATAAATATAAAAAATACTACTTCATGTTGTGACGATTGTGGCAATAATGGTAGTTGTTCAAATAATCTATATGAAGAAAAACAAGAAGAAACTTATATAGAAGATATATACTAAGAAGATATAGAAAAAGATTATACCTTAATAAATATAGAAACATAATTTTACAATTTTCAAAAAGGAATAAATACTATAGGAAAAATAAACAATCATAAAGACCTAGAAAATATAGTAGCAATATTAGATGAAATGGAAATAATAGGAGAAAAACCTTTAATACATTGGGGAAGTAATAAAATTATGTGTAAATTAGATATAATAAATCCCGAGTATACTATAAAAACAGCAACAATAGAAGCAAATAATGAAGATATTGAAGAATTTACTAAACAAATTAAAGAATTACTAAAACTAATAGTAATAAGAAGATCTACATCTAGACATAGATCAGCAGCTTTTATGGTTAGAAATCATAGTGAACAAGTGCGAGGAAAAGCTCGCATGGTAATAAATTATAAAAGATTAAATGATAATACTAGAACAGATGCATATAAATTATCAGATAAAAGTGAGTTAATTAATAGAATACAAGGTAAAAAGATATTTAGTAAATTTGACTGTAAATCAGGATACTGACAGGTAAAAATGCACCCGAAAAGTATAGAATGGACAGCCTTCACTTGTCCAGAAGGACATTTTGAATGGCTTGCTATGCCTTTTAGTTTAAAGACAGCTCCTCCTATCTTTCAAAGAAAAATGGATGAAATGTTTGGAGATTATAAGAATTTTGTGTTAGTATATGTAGATGATATTCTAGTATTTAGTAAAAATATACAAGAACATTTAGGACACCTACAGACAGTATTTAGATTATTTGTAAAATACGGAATAATAATTAGTAAAAAGAAAATGAAACTATGTAAGACACATATAAATTTCTTAAGAGTAACTTTAGGAGAAGGAAAGTAAAATTACAACCACATATAGCTAAAAAAGTATTAGAAATGCCAGACAAGTTAGATAATACAAAAGAATTACAAAAATTCTTAGGTTTAGTAAATTATGCTAGAAACTTTATCAAAGACTTAGAAAAAATAGCAGGACCATTGTATGCTAAGACAGGTAGTAAGGGACAAAAACATTTTAACATAGAAGATATAAAATTAGTCCAATAAATAAAAGAAAAAGTTAAAAATATACCAGACTTACAAATACCTTTAGAATCTGATTTTTTAATAGTTCAAACAGACGGAAGTAAATTAGGATGGGATGTTATATTAAAATCTAGACCTAATAAATATAGTCCAAAAAATGAAGAAAAAATATGTGCCTACCAAAGTGGACAATATAAAGAAAAAGGTAATATGAGTAGTATAGACGCAGAAGTATTAGCAGTAATATATGGACTAAATAGTTTTAAATTATACATCCTAAATAAATAAGAAGTATTAGTTAGAACAGACTGCGAAGCAATAGTAAAATTTCATGAAAAAATAAATAGTAGGGCTAGTAGTAAAAGAAGATGGTTAAACTTTATAGATATAATATCTATATATAATAACATTATTTTTGAATATGTTAAAGGAAAAGATAATGATTTAGCAGATAAATTAAGTAGACTACAATTAAAGACTAATTAATTTTTATTTCAGCATGAGACCAACTGGCCAACAGCCAGCAGACAAAGGCAAGGGCATTGCCCAGCCAGATACTTATGCTCAGACATTATTAGGAAGACAAAATTTCAGACCACTAAGTACAACAGACAATTTAATGGAGATAATTTATTTTGGTAAGTATAATTTAATTTCATATCCTAAGTGTAATTTATCTTTTAGAATAAATCCAGACTGTAATTTAGATAAGCCTCAACAATGTTTAATAGATAATCTATGGATAACATATAATAAACAAGACACAAAATACTTTATTGCTGCATCTAATGCTTTGTGTCAATACTTTTCAGATAAAAATAGAGACAATAAATTTAAATATTATGTAGTTATACATGGAAAAACTAAAGGAATTTTCCAAACATGGATAGAAGTAGTTGATTCTATAAATGGGGTTAAAAACCCACTTTTTAAAGGATTTAATGATTTTACTGAAGCTTTAGACTATGCAAGAGGGATACTTGGGCCTAATTATTATATTTCACCAGCTCTCAGACAAAGCCCAACCCAAATACCACAATATAATATCCAAAAAGACTCAGATAAAATAATTTTTTGTGACCATTGTTCAGCCATGACAGAGGGTTTCAAAAGACTCAATACAAAAAATGAAATCCTTATCCAAGAAAATATGAGACTTATGAAACAGCTTGAGACTTTTCAGAATAAATATGTTCCAAGAACAGACAGTACTCAGACGCAAGAAATGAGTTCTCTATCTCCTTTAAAAATGGATGAGACGGGTGTGCATTCCCTTCTGAATGCTAAGAACTCTACTGTATCGGAGCATGATACAGCTAGTCCGGTCTAAACGGTAACCGATAAAGACTTATCAAATCCGTTAAAGGCTGTCACTTTGCCAAAAAGTGAAGAAGAGGGGTCTACTTCCTCACAAAGAAGACTACCGAAATATTTTCAAAAAGACTCTTTAAGAAAAAATGATGTTTTAAAAAAGAAAAAAAATGAAAAATTAGAAAAAATAATTCAACAAACTTTAGAAAATTTTTTTCAAGACAAACATATTATCAAAGACATTCCCAGTCCAAATAATGGTTCAGAAGACAACATTAACAGTCCTTCTTTTTCGGACGAAGAACAAATAAATAATATTCAAGATACTCAAGATCCTTATGAAAACGATGATTCAGGCATGAGTTTTGATACTATTGTTTTACACAACTTAGACACTTAACCATATTATAGAAGACTTCATTACTTATTCCGGGTGTATTTTTAAATCTAAGTATTCTAAATGAGTTAATGAATCTATTTTTCTATCCTAGTGAACTTCTAACTTGACTAATTTTTGTATAGTATTGTATTTTATTAGTAGTATATTTTATATTTAATTTAATGTTACTAATTTCTTTAACTATGTTATCTTTATGTTCTAGTAACAAGTCTATAGTATAAGTTTTAGGTATATCTTTGTTAGCTAAATCTTCTTTTGACCAAATTAAAAATTCGCTTATCTGTTCTTTTTCTAATTCTTCTTTTACCCATCTTAAAAATTATAGTAATCTTTTATGATTATGTCTGAGCTCACTCCTAAATTGTATTTCTTTGTAAAGCCAACTATATCTTAATTTTATTCTTTTAATGTATTCTAAAGGGATGTATATTATCCGAAATGTATATTGTTAAGTGTTTTCTTATATATTTTTATCCTTTTTTCAGAGTTTATGATTTGTCTTATAGTATACTCTAATTCTCTATTTAGGTATTTTATATTTTGATTTGATTCTTCTAGTAATAATTGTTTTCTTATTTCTAATTCTCTGTCTAAAAGGTAAGTTTTATGGTAGTTTTCTTCGATAAGCCACTGAGTTACTTGTCTATAACTTCGAATTATATTTTGCATTAATTATCCTAATGAAAAATCTTCTTTTTTAATACGTTTATTTATCCAATATATTCTTTCATTATACGAAATTATATCCTGATCATAACCTATTATATCCCACCTAGTATTACTTCTAACTTCTGGATCTATTAATCTTAACTTGTCTAAGTCTTCAATATTTTTTATATTATATTTATTTTGTATTTGTTCTTTCTTTTTTATAACTATACTTCTAAAATTGCATTCTCTATATAAATGTCAATATATAAATCTTATATTTCTAAACGAAGGATGTTTTTTTATGTATTCTTATGTACTAATATGATTCCAAAAACTTCTCGCTTTGATACAAAATATAAGGACACTTAGATAGTAGAGAAGTATATGTATAGTATAGTATAAATATAAGGACACTTAGATAGTAGAGGAGTATATGTATAGTATAGTATAAATATAAGGAAAACAAAACAGTAAAAACTGTAAATACAGAAAACACAGAAAATACAGTAAATACAGAAAACACAGAGAATACAGTAAATACAGTAAACACAGAGAATACAGTAAATACTGTAAAAGTAATACAGAAATAGTAAACACAGTAAATACAAAAAATACAGAAAATACAGTAAAACAGTAAAAACAGTAAATACAGTAAAAGTAATATATATATAATAGTATAATATATAGTAGTATAGTATATATAATAATATTATATATAGTAGTAGATATATATATATATATATATATATATATATATATATATATATATATATATAGTATATAATATATAATAGTAGTAGATAATAGTATAATATATAGTATAGTTATATATATAAAATATAGTATAACCTTATATATATACTAGAATATAGATATATAATATAGTAGTAGATTATTAATATAAATTAGTAGTGCGGGTAAGTTGTTCTGTGTCCAGTCTTTGTTCCGTGTCAAGGCTTTGTTTCAAATATTTTGTACGTCCTACTTAGTACTCCCTCTCTCATTTAGTTTAATTAAGCTAGTTTATGACTTAAATCTCTATTTTCCCCATGTTTTAATTTTGTTTTTCAATTTTTATTTTTGTTTTTATTTTTATATTTGTTTTTGGATTTTGTCTTATCCATTTCATATCTTCTTCTTAACCTTTGTTCTTAACAACTTCGTCTTTAACCACATCCCGAATATAAAACTGGCAACAAATTCGTCCTTTCATCAATCAGACTATAAAGCCAAGAGTCCTAGAAATTTACAGGTTAATCCATAGTCGTTATTAAGAAGTTAAGAAGTTAACCATATACTAAGGGTAGTTTTTAAACATATGTACAATAATTACCTTAAAACTAACAAATTAAATAACATATTTTTGAGGGGAATTTTCGGAAAGTAAACATAGTAAAACTTACATGATAAACTGAGAGAGGTTTCCCTTTCGGGAACCCCCGAAGGACCTTGGAAAAGCTTTTAGCAACTTTAACACACAAACACACTTATTTTTATTTCACAAACTTTAATATACAAAGGATGATTTTTGGTACATAAAGGAATATGGAAGTAGGATGGAGGAGTATGGAGAGAGTTTTCTAACTTCTATTCTTTCCACTCTTTTGTCACACCTTCTCAACTCTTACAACTCTCCTTATATAGGCAAAATAAGAAACTTCAAAAGACCAAAATGACACTACTAAGTGGCCTTAATTATTTTTTGGCCGACAACTTGATAAGATTCGTTTAATAATGCAAGTCGGGTACTCATTGGGCTCCATCGTCACATGCATTATTAAGTGCATCTTTTTGGACTTATTTTTCAGACTGACATAATTATTGAACTCGTGTTATGTCAACAGTTTTTCCCTTTTTTGGAGGGTAGTGATAAAGTGACAACACACCTATTTTTTACAAGACACATAGTGGGCATTTCCACCTACTAATAAATATTTACAAGACACGTAGTGGGCATCCCCACCTAACTTTCTTAATATATATATATATGTATGTGTATATATATATATATATGTATATTGTTTTTTATGATTGATACCTAACATATATATAAAAATATATATATTAGTCTTCTTTTTCAATACTTGCTACATGCCACTTTCTTTGGCCGTTTCATCTTTGCCAAACTTTGTTGACTATATTTATTTATTAATTAATTTTTCATTTTTTTTTCCGCGTATGTTCTTCCCTGGAATAAGTAATGAAGTCTTCTATAATATGGTTAAGTGTCTAAGATGTGTAAAGCAATAGTATCAAAACTCATGCCTGAATCATCGTTTTCATAAGGATCTTGAGTATCTTGAATATTATTTATCTGTTCTTCATTCGATAAAGAAGGACTGTTAATGTTGTCTTCTGAACCATTATTTGGACTAGGAATGTCTTTGATAATATGTTTGTTTTGAAATTTTTTTTCTAAAGTTTGTTGAATTATTTTTTCTAATTTTTCATTTTTTTTCTTTTTTAAAACATCATTTTTTCTTAAAGAGTCTTTTTGAAAATATTTCGGTAGTCTTCTTCGTGAGGAAGTAGACCCCTCTTCTTCACTTTTTGGCAAAGTGACAGCCTTTAACGGATTTGATAAGTCTTTATCGGTTACCGTTTAGACCGGACTAGCTGTATCATGCTCCGATACAGTAGAGTTCTTAGCATTCAGAAGGGAATGCACACCCGTCTCATCCATTTTTAAAGGAGATAGAGAACTCATTTCTTGCGTCTGAGTACTGTCTGTTCTTGGAACATATTTATTCTGAAAAGTCTCAAGCTGTTTCATAAGTCTCATATTTTCTTGGATAAGGATTTCATTTTTTGTATTGAGTCTTTTGAAACCCTCTGTCATGGCTGAACAATGGTCACAAAAAATTATTTTATCTGAGTCTTTTTGGATATTATATTGTGGTATTTGGGTTGGGCTTTGTCTGAGAGCTGGTGAAATATAATAATTAGGCCCAAGTATCCCTCTTGCATAGTCTAAAGCTTCAGTAAAATCATTAAATCCTTTAAAAAGTGGGTTTTTAACCCCATTTATAGAATCAACTACTTCTATCCATGTTTGGAAAATTCCTTTAGTTTTTCCATGTATAACTACATAATATTTAAATTTATTGTCTCTATTTTTATCTGAAAAGTATTGACACAAAGCATTAGATGCAGCAATAAAGTATTTTGTGTCTTGTTTATTATATGCTATCCATAGATTATCTATTAAACATTGTTGAGGCTTATCTAAATTATAGTCTGGATTTATTCTAAAAGATAAATTACACTTAGGATATGAAATTAAATTATACTTACCAAAATAAATTCTCTCCATTAAGTTGTCTGTTGTACTTAGTGGTCTGAAATTTTGTCTTCCTAATAATGTCTGAGCATAAGTATCTGGCTGAGCAATGCCCTTGCCTTTGTCTGCTGGCTGTTGGCCAGTTGGTCTCATGCTGAAATAAAAATTAATTAGTCTTTAATTGTAGTCTACTTAATTTATCTGCTAAATCATTGTCTTTTCCTTTAACATATTCAAAAACAATGTTATTATATATAGATATTATATCTATAAAGTTTAACCATCTTCTTTTACTACTAGCCCTACTATTTATTTTTTCATGAAATTTTACTATTGCTTCGCAGTCTGTTCTAACTAATACTTCTTGTTTATTTAGGATGTATAATTTAAAACTATTTAGTCCATATATTACTGCTAATACTTCTGCGTCTATACTACTCATATTACCTTTTTCTTTATATTGTCCACTTTGGTAGGCACATATTTTTTTTTTATTTTTTGGACTATATTTATTAGGTCTAGATTTTAATATAGCACCCCATCCTAATTTACTTCCGTCTGTTTGAACTATTAAATAATCAGATTCTAAAAGTATTTGTAAGTCTGGTATATTTTTAACTTTTTCTTTTATTTGTTGGACTAATTTTATATCTACTATGTTAAAATGTTTTTGTCCCTTACTACCTGTCTTAGCATACAATGGTCCTGCTATTTTTTCAGGTCTTTGATAAAGTTTCTAGCATAATTTACTAAACCTAAGAATTTTTGTAATTCTTTTGTATTATCTAACTTGTCTGGCATTTCTAATATTTTTTTAGCTATATGTGGTTGTAATTTTACTTTTCCTTCTCCTAAAGTTACTCCTAAGAAATTTATATGTGTCTTACATAGTTCCATTTTCTTTTTACTAATTATTATTCCGTATTTTACAAATAATCTAAATACTGTTTGTAGGTGTCCTAAATGTTCTTGTATATTTTTACTAAATACTAGAATATCATCTACATATACTAACACAAAATTCTTATAGTCTCCAAACATTTCATCCATATTTTTTTTTGAAAGATAGGAGGAGCTGTCTTTAAACCAAAAGGCATAGCAAGCCATTCAAAATGTTCTGGACAAGTGAAAGCTGTCCATTCTATACTTTTCGGGTGCATTTTTACCTGTCAGTATCCTGATTTACAGTCAAATTTACTAAATATCTTTTTACCTTGTATTTTATTAATTAACTCACTTTTATCTGATAATTTATATGCATCTATTCTAGTATTATCATTTAATCTTTTATAATTTATTACCATGCTAGCTTTTCCTCACACTTGTTCACTATGATTTCTAACCATAAAAGCTGCTAATCTATGTCTACTTTTACTATTACTTTGTCTCTCTCTATCTCTACTCTTCTTGATTTCAATTTATTGTGTTCATTTTATAACAGGCATATATGTATATGCTTGCTTGTATGTGAGTTTGTTTTTAAGAAGATACAACCTTGTGATTAGTTATCTTGATCAACAAATTCTTTAACTTGAATCTCATTAGTTATCTTGATCAAACTATTTAGAAGAGGGATAAGTTAAAAAATTCTTGTCCAGGTCCTTCAACAACTCATGGCAGGTGCCAAAGCTCCGTTGTGAGTATATACAGACATTACATACTTGTTCCATCTCAGCAGAGTCAACACTCAACCTTGTGATTCTCTCACTAAGACCTCAAACTCTCTTGTCAGTACAAGAAAACTATCGCCATCAAAGCTGCTCAATATCTCAATCGCTTCACTTTCTGCAACTTTCCTCTCCTCTCTGCCTCTCACCCGATGTCGTCCACAGCCTCTTCCTCCAAAACTGACGACGCTGAAGCTCTACGCCGTCATCGTATTCTTTCTAGCCACCTATATTACGATGTGCCTCCTTCTAAGGTACAACCCAAACATGCTCGCCTTTAATTTTTGAAGTAATTTTTTGAGGAATCTCTCTGGTGTTAATTTTGTTTTTTTGTTCGATCAGGTTCCGTTGATATACTCGCCATCCTACGACATTGCTTTTTGCGGGATTGAAAAACTGTAAGAATTACTGCTGTTTATGCTACCTTTCAGAAAAAGTTTTGTTGATTATCATTGCTATCTATACCTAAAAAGGGAAGCATAATTGAGTAAAGTTCTAGGAATGGTTAGGTCTAAGGTGTGTAGTTTTGGATGAGAGAAAATAATTGGTGAAATTCTAGAAATGCAATAGAAGTACTAAAACTGGTTAGGTCTAAGGTGTGTAGCCTTGAATGTCAATTTGCATTTGCTTGTGATTGGAACGGATTGACATCTGTTCCTGTAAATCATGACGATATGAGAAAGGGAGCCTTAAATTATGCAAATTTGTTGGAAATTAGTCTATGTACCTGAGTGGAAGAAAGTTTTAATGTTATGAAAGGTCAAAAGGAGTGTAATAGGGGATAAATAAAGGAGAAGAGATAGCACAAGTGTAGTTGACTCCAAACTGAATGAAAAGTATCTCTATATTTAATCCAGATACATTCCGTCTTCGCTGGTTAAGTCCATTGCATTCAACACTAAACAATTTGTCTTACGAGAGTTTGTTGCGTGTATGAGTCAGTTCTTTCAGTATGTTCTTTTATTAGTTACAGTGTTATCAAAAGCGCGCTTAAGCCCTGAAGTGAGGCTCAAAATGTGTATAGCGCTTCGCCTTGCTTTATGTGCGCTTTAGTGTCGTCATCAAGGTTCTAAGACAAAATTTTCCTTGCCAATGAGCCTCTTATGAAGAAGTGACACTAAACAATTGATATTTCACTTTATCATAAAAAAAATTCAATTTCTTTGGTCTTATATTTGTCATTCATGTTTATAGTTATTAGTCTTGGACTAAACATATACATTTGCATTTTTTTCTCCCTTTGTGCCTGTTTTCATTAAAGACCACACTTTATTTGCGCTTTGCGCTTAAAACTCCCACGGACCTTAGAGCTTCTTTGCGCTTTTCGCCTTTGATAACACTGGTTAGTTATATCCGTATTAATTCCAAGAGTTTGTACATTACTAGATATAACTTCCCTTAATGTGATATCATCTCTACCTCGTCTCTTTCTATCACAATCAATCGTCGTAATTATCATATTGTCACACTTATGGACAAGACAAGATGATTTTAGAGGATATGTGATAATCATTGCTTGCAACAAATTTCAATGTCTACTATCATATCATGTGATCTTTTCTAATTTTACTCATTCAGTCTTGATAACTATATGCCGAACTTCCAGATGTGACAGCATTCATCTTGTGTATACATTGTATAATGCTGTCACTATGTAGAGCTTCCGTTTCTTTAGTTTAGTTTTTTTTTTTTTTCCATAACTTTCTTTTCTTCCATCCTGTAAAATGGAAATGGTTAGAGAGGACTGGAATCATGGTTTTGATGTTTTTCTTTGCTTCAATTTGAAGCCAAACATCTCTTCTCCCACTGATTTTTCACCTTTTTGTGTGAATTTTATCTCTACCATTTCTCAGCCAAGGGCGCCTATGAAAGGTATAAATATGCATTATTGAAACTAAAACATTGTGTCACTCATCAACAAACAACCTAAAACCTCTCCTCCCCCAAACTCTCGCTTGCGTCTGGAAGAGAATTTTATTAAGGACGTGGTGGGGTAGGGGGTGAAAACTTGAGAATAGAGATATTAGCACTTACATATGAAGGGCATGGGTTTGACAAAATGGCAAGGGCCTCACGTCTATACCTTGCATTCCCTGCAGGTCAGGTGAGTTATCCTTGTTTGTGGTGCTGAATTTCTATCTAGTTTATTATTTTCTGAGGGAGCAGTGTCTATTAGTTTTCCCTCTAAAAAGATATTATGATTATTCTAAAAGAGCTACTGCCTTATCTAGGTTTGAATTTAACTGGATACCTCATACAAGAATTTAACTTCACAGGCATCCATTTGACTCTTCTAAATGGGGTCGAATCTGTCGGTTTCTCACTAAGGAAGGTATCATGGACCAAAAGCATCTAGTTGAGCCTGTGGAGGCAACAAAAGATGATCTGCTAGTGGTAGCAACTTCTACTGGTTAATAGCATCATAGTGATTTATTGAGTTATTAAATCCTTTTGTATTGTTTTTCGAACAGTTGGTTGAGTCAATTTGAAACATGCTCTTTCACTTTATCTCCACTGAGCACATTCATGTATTCTTCGTGCTTGCACCTTTGTGGGCTAGTTTAATCAACTCAATGAACTGACAATTTCTGAGGAGCACGGTATCAGTAGCTTTGGTATCTAAGTTATAATCACCTCCATTCAACTAAACCTAGATACCATCATATATGATATTCTGATTCCATCCACCAGTTACTTGAGTTCACTTTATATAAGTTTTGAGGATCACTATTTGAAATAATTACTTTGGAAGCCTTATACTTGCAACACATCCACTTATACTTTTCTTGCATGTACCGAATTTACTAGTCACTTTAGGATGCTCTTGGTCTCTTTTCCAATCTAGGTGCTGTAACTCTACTTATCTGTCAACTGTAGTCAGTGGGACTAGCATTGATACGGACTGTCCTTGTACCTGACAATGTTGATGGGTGACTGATACATTTTTTGTGTAGGTGCATTCTGAATCATACCTGAAAAGTTTGAACAGCAGCTTGAATGTCTCCATGATTGTTGAGGTAAGAGTCAGAACTGATGTTTGCTGCTGTTGGTGTAGGTGCAGAATCATACCTTTTGTTACGCATTAAGAGTTGGTTTTCTTGTTTCCATACTCTTTATTATCTCATGACTAGACCTTTTAGGTCCCTCCTGTCGCAATGCTTCCTAATTTCCTTGTGCAAAAGAAAGTGCTTCACCCATTCCGCAAGCAGGTAAATTTAGTCATTTGCAGATCATTATATTTTTCCTAATTCTCTGGTTCAGATTTTGTTGATAATTCTCTGAAGGTGGGAGGAACAATTTTGGCTGCAAAGCTTGCAAAAGAACGAGGATGGGCTATTAATGTTGGTGGTGGATTTCATCATTGCTCATCAGAGAAGGGAGGCGGTTTTTGTGTTTATGCTGATATATCTCTTTGTATACATTTTGCATTTGTGCGTCTAAATATCTCAAGGTACATCGAATGGTAATTCATGTATAATGTGTGGCTATGTACAGTTGAAGGTCATGACATCTCAATGAAATCAATAATGAACTTTTTTCTTGTAGAGTCATGATAATTGACCTTGATGCACACCAAGGAAACGGCCATGAAATGGACTTCTCTGATGACAGTATGTTTCTTGTCATTCATCTTGCATTTTGTGTGCCATTTTAATATTATTAATTGGTGTTGGTTGGATGCATGCAGGAAGAGTCTTCATCCTTGATATGTACAATCCCGGAATTTATCCACTTGTGAGTTTCCATCTTGAATAATCTGCTGCATCTTGAATGAACAGATAATTTCCTCTCCTTTCCTTGTTTCTCACATGCCCCACCCCTTACCCAAACAGTTGTCTGTTGATTTATGATTCTCTTTCAATTGCGCTGATAGCATCGAAAGGTAGCAGTGTCTGATCAGATCTGTCGTGAATCTATTCTATTTCTTGTAGGATTTTGAAGCCAGGCGTTACATTGATCTAGGTGTCGAAGTTAAGGTTAGATTCAAGTCCATAAAACAAGTTACTTCTTTACTCGAACTACTATGACATCTGTGGCTACTAACTTTGGCAGAGTGGGACTGCGACAGATGAATACTTAACTAAGCTAGATCATGCACTTGAGGTGTGTACTTAGACTTTTTGTCACCACTTTCCACACATCTTCTTTGTCTCAATAGTGTAACTCATTGTTGCAAGTTAGACACTTGCGGAACTTTGTTTTGCCCATGTGCTGGTGACCTGTCCTAGCATGTCTAGCTCTAATTAGTTGCTGTTTAATTTTAAGTCCTCATGTGAACTCAGCAGTTGTAAATTTTATTGTTTGCTCTAAATGAGGAGGATTTTCCAAGGATCAATGGAGCGGAAATATTTGGTTTTTTATGTATGTAGCTGTATAATGATCGATGGGTTTTCTCTGGTGCTGATCTAGAGAGTGATGCAATGGCAACTTTGTAACTTTATTTGAACTTAAGTCCTCCATTTTGTGTTTTGTACTATCTTCCAACATAAAAACAATATTTGTTTTGGTTAATTGAAATGTTTAATTTCCTCTTATCATTGCAAAAGTTCCATATGTTCATTTGTTAGATGGCTGCAGTTAGAAACGCTGCAAATAGTTTACTGGTGAAGTTGCAGATTATTATGTCAACATTGTCACTAATACCTTAATTTGTTTTGGTGATTTGATTGCGTCATGAACGAATGTACCTTGGTTCTGACCGTTGCTCTTGGCACAAATTCTACAATCCAGTCTTGGAAAAACGACAACGATTTTCTATGAATTAATTCTGCAATATCTAGTGTTATTGGAATCGCCTAAAACTCTCTAGGAAGAATGCTTGTGGAGCGTAGCTCTTTGCTTTTTGGTTGAGATGGAGTTGGTGGAACAAAGAAACCCTTAAAAGGTATCGAAAAGTGCATCATGAATAGTCAAAGGCTCCCTTATGAACTGAGTACAGTTATATTTTTTGTGTAAAGAAAGATATGTAGAGTTTCAAATCTTTACTAGATTTTTTAGGAGCCTTGTAAGAAGAACCAGGTCATCCTTTGTTTAATCTACTTTGTGAATATGGCTTCTAGCGTTTCCTTACTGATGAATATACTGTTACTATTCTGTAAAAAAAAAAAGGAGTCAAAATCTTGGTTTTATTCCTATAATACTGTGTAAAAAAGATATTCGCTTTTGTGCAGTGGGATGAATATCTTTGGAGCTTTGACATAAAACCATACCTCTGTGAAATGTGTGTGCTTCTTTGTTGTAAAGGAATCATTTGATATAAAAGCATTTATGCCTCTGTTTACTGATTCTTCTGTGTTTTTTTATTTGTCAATAACATTCAGACGTATGTAAAAGATACTTTTTGTTTCATAGTGAGTTCTTCGCTATTGTGTTGAGTTACCTTGTATACATGACTGATTGTTATCCTGATGGACTTCCAGGTTGCAGAGAAGAAATTTGATCCTGATTTCATTGTTTATAATGCTGGTACTGATATCTTGGATGGGGATCCACTTGGCAGGTTGAAGGTACGACCCACCAATGGGAAACAAGCTATTTGTGGCTTGCATGTCTGTCGTTACAGAATAGCCACATAGGAGATGGAATTCTAGATTTTTTAATTATTATAAGCTTATAAAATCTTAAACATTTTTTATACAGCTAATTGGAAGAGTTTTTATAACAAGAAATAATCATAAATTTTGGGATGGAAGAATGTAATCTTTTTTCCTTTAAATCAAAATATAAAAGGATAAACTACATGTTTTCCTCTTGAGAGATAGGGTGAAGATATGAGGTATCCCAACTCTGCTCCAAGCATAAGACATAATTGAGAACTGAATTATGGAACATACATGCAGTAGGCATATACATTCCTTCCATCTAATTTTACCTGACATCATTACTGGACAAGTAATTTTAAATATTAGATCAACTTGTATACAAGTGGTGGAGAAAATAGTTGAGTAATTGGTGAATATTAGCTTGGTGGAGAAGTCATACTTTGATGTTTATATTTTTGATTATTTAAATGAATTTGGATTCCTGATTGTGAATTGCAAAAAATAAAATAATTAAATGGCGGTAAACATCTCAGTATGTCTCATTATAGAAAATGTATCATATAAAGTATGATTGATATTTGCTCTTGCCTAAAGGATTTGTGTCTTTGAATAGAACTTGGTCACAGAAAGGTGAAATATCCATAATGCTCCTCCCTTTTCAAATCTGTCAAGTAGCCAAATACAGGTGCATGCCTTGAATATGTAGTAATACTATTTGGTTTGATTGAAGCCGTTTCAGTTTCTGTAAGAACTAAGTTGCACGGACTCTTCAAAAATGTTAGTGTGTTCATATCAGATCCTCCAAAATAGTGCATTTTTTGAGAATCCGACATTGATGGGGGCAACATTTTTGGAGAGTCCCAGCACGCATTGTGTATGAATGAAGCTGCCAGATATATTCCTCATACAATTGCAGACCATATAATCTTCTTTCATTTCTGTGCCAAAAAAGGGAGAGTACTGAGTTTATGCCAAATCTTTTGTGTGTACTGTCATTGTTAGTTACCTATATGGCCGTGCAGATCAGTCCTGATGGCATTGCTAGTAGGGATGAAAAAGTTTTCAGGTTTGCTCGAGAGAGAAACATCCCCCTCATCATGCTCACATCAGGTCAACCCATCTCATATTCTCTATTGCACCTTGCTTAATCATTTTGGTGGACTTGTGCCATATGTTACCTGTAACTGATCTTTTTAATTACATTTTCAGGCGGTTACATGAAATCCAGTGCCAAAGTTATTGCTGATTCCATTGTAAATCTCGCTAATAAATCCCTGATAGATATGAGGAGCTAGCTTACTAATTGGACAAGCATTGTAAGTGAATGCCCTTGCATAGCTACTTCAAAAGGCCTGAATTTGACCTGTGTGTTTAAGTTGAGATTGCTCATTTGTGTTGGATGAAAAGAAATAATTTCCCGCTTGTATCATATGCTATTGGGATGCTAGAATGGGAAAAGCAAGAAAGAACTTGTTAAAACTTGTGTGGCTTATTGCTTTTAGCCAAGAATGTAAATTGTGCAAGTGCTAGTTCATGTATGAAGCAACTCATGTAGCTTGAAATCATCGATACATCAGAATATGGTCTCTGCTATCATGGATTGTGATGCAGGAAGGAGCATAATTCAAAATTATGGCTCAATCTTGGCAATAGATTGAAGCCTGTGTGCGCGTTATTGTGCTTATATTGATTATTTACAAGTTGTGCAATCAAGTTCTTGTTGTTCCTCCTGAAGTCCTATATCATATTTTCAGCAGCCCATTTGATGTCAAGTCATATCCAGAGACTTGATTTATGTTGGTATACTATATGGCTTCAAATGCACCATCTCTTATTTAATAGGAAATGTTCCCTCTAATGGAAAATATACATAATATTGTTGTATACACGTGTAAATTATAGGAATTTAATGTAGTATAAAGAGAACAAAAATTATGATAGAATAATAGATCTAGAGGGATAGAATAGCGGATCGTTAGGGATGCTATATGAATATTTCTTTTTACTTAATAACAAGACTATCAATTTGAGAGACGCTATCAGAAATTTGATATGGTTTTAGAGTCTTTGGTTTGTTAAAGTTTCATAGAGTCCACATGTGATTCTTTTTTTTTTTAAATGTTGAAAAGTTTGATTTTGTTGACTGTTGGTGAACAATCAGTCCCTAAACCCCTAGAGATTTTGAACCTGGTTATCTGATGGTTTACTGGAGTCATAGTGCTTCTAGTTTTTACAGGTATTCAAAAGCATGAGTTTACATTAGTTTGAATTCTTCAATATTCGTTTCACTAGAACAAAATATTCTTTAAGGAAATTTTAATTTTAATTATGATTATAATTATTTATCTTTGGAAAAGAATTGTGAAGCCCTATAGACGGAAGTGATTCTGCTCCTAGTGATCCTACAAAGTTAAGTGAATGAAAGATTAAAGATACTCGATGATGATATAGATATTAGAGTTAGTTAAACCTCTAATCTGTAACACCCCCGAAAATTTTTGAGCTAAGACTCGAATCATCCTTCGTTGTGAGTAGGATTTTACCGAGGAATTTAAAATTTCTTAAGTGTTAAGGTCACTAGATGTAGCACCTCGAGTTCCAAGAAGAACTAAAGAGAGTTCATTTAAGTCATTTCTAGGTTTCTTTAAGTTTTTGGTCAACTTCAAACGACCATAGCCTTCAGTACATGATGAGTTAGGTGGCCCATAAGATATCAAATGAAAGGTCTTTGAATTATCTTTCCAACGCCACCGAGTTTGCTAAGTTTCGAGCTCGGATGAGTGAGATATGCCCTTTTGAAGTCAAGTTGGTCAGTTAAGGAAAGTTATCCGAAAATAGTAAGGGGTATTTTGGTCTTTTCCTTAACCAATCATATTTAATTCGTTTTTAGTACGGTTTTAAGGGTCTAATCCAATTAGGTTTAGTTTTATAATCCTAATATACGCCTAGGGTTTTAGTTGAGAGTTCAAGAAGAGAAAAGAAGAGAAAAGAGGAGAAAAAAGGAGAAAAGAGGAAATGATCAAAGCGTTCGTCGAAATTCTTGAGAGTTGTTGCGGATTTTCGCCATGGGTTTAATCCCTAAGAGGTATGTAAGCTTCCATAGTGTTGGGTTCATTCACCCACAGACCAATCATGTTAATTTCAGCGAAATTCGTTCTAGAAAGTTGAAGGTTTGATGTTCTTGAAATTGGCTTTCGTTCTTGAGTTTAGATGAGATTGATGAGTTCTTGAGGAAATCGTGTCGATTTTAGAGTTGTGTTTGATTGGATTTTTGTGTACATGTATTGGGTGTTTGAATCTAAAGAGAAATTGAGAAAAAGAATTGAATTTAGGCGAATTGGGGTTATAAAGCGAAGAAGGAAAAAGTCGGGCAGAAACTGGGTACCAGCGGACCTACTCCTCAGAAACAAAACTTTTCTCTTCGCGTCGCAGAGAGGTCACGGACCCCTTTGCCTCAAAAGTTATTTCGTGACCAAATATTAAAATGCATCTCCGTGTCGTGGACTTGCTTTCAGACAGTGATTTCTTGATCGTTTATCATGTTTAACTATCTAAAAACACTCCTAAACATCACGAGATTTTTCCTATCACAAATCACAACCTTGAATGAATAAATCAAATTCAAGGTAGGGTTGAGAGTCTAGTTTTGAGAGTTCTTTCAAACATTTTTGAGAAAGTCCCTTTGAGTCTTTTGCGGAGTTTTCTACAATTTCTAATAACTTGTCTCAAGACTCGAGAATGTGAGTATGAGAATAAGGAGAATGTATTCATGAGTCTACTTTATCATCACGAGATCCTTCGTATCATAAACCATAACTCTTGAATTCATAATTCACATTCAAGAGAGAGTTAAGAGTAGAGTTCAAGAAAGTTTTTGAGTTCAATTGTGAATCGTTTGAGATCAATAATCAATTTGAACTAAGTTTTGAGGAAGTAAGTATGAGAATGAGGAGAGTCGTATGCATGAGTTCCATAATGTCCTTTAGACCCTCGAGTTAAGTCGTTCATGCTCATAAATTCTGCATGAACTCCATACATTGAGTGTCTTCGAGAGGTGTAGCATCTTTGAGTTCTAAGTCTTTGAGAATTGAGTTCCTAATTCTTTTGAGAGTTTATTCCTAATCATGGACTATTACATATTACCCATGAAGTCCATCAGTTGAGTTGTTCATGCCCATAATTCCGCATGAACCCTATGAATTGAACATTCTTGAGATGAGTAGTATCCTGAAGTCCATGAGTTGAGTTGTTCATGCCCATAATTCCGCATGAACCCTCTAAGTTGAGTATTCTTGAAATGAGTATTACCATTGAAGTTCTTGAGTTCTGAGCTATGTGTGCTTATTGGAAACCTTGGATTTAGTCGTTTACGTCCATAATTCGGCATGAACTTTATTCTGAGAATTCTTTTTACAAATTTTTCTAAATTTATTTTAAGACTTGAACACTTGAGTTGTGAAAGAGTAGAGTTGAATTCATTTTCTCTAAATTGATATATGGGAACTAAGTATTCTCAAGAGTAAATGTTTTCACATTTAAAAGAGGGGGAAATTGAGATTTTCAAAGAGTTTTGAGCAGTTTGAGTAACAACTCTTTTAAGAGAAAGATTGTTGAGTAATAATTTCAAAACACAGAAAGAGTTATGTTTTTGAACATATTAGCTGAGTATAGTATGTGAGTAGTATTGAGCACCGATATGGGGAAGAGTTCAGATAACTCAAGTCTTCATAAATCATGTAGCCAACGTGGGTAGAAAATGGTCATACTTTTCAGATGATTCCTTAGTGTTTTTTGGCATAGACTAGTGGATCCACTTAGTTGAGAGATTCCATACCCCGACAAGGTATAGAACAGTTTTGGCAGCGTGTGCGAGACGCTATATCATCACATAACTTATAGTGATGGTTGTCGGTTAGAGAAACTGCCACAGAATTATATAACTTTATTATATACAAATTGAGTTGTTATTGTATTCTTCAATACATTGAGTTGCTATCTACTGTTTTAAAAGCTTTTCATATATTCCATTTTTTAAAAGCTTTTCAGTCCACTGGAACTTAGCTGATTTTTTAGGCAACTTCGTTAATGGGTCTTAAAAGTGAAGAAAACCCCTCTACAAACCTTCTGTAGTACCCAGCTAACCCTATGAAACTACGAACCTCAGTCGGAGTTGTGGGTTTGGGCCAAGTCTTTACGACCTCAACTTTTGTGTATCAACCGCAATTCCTGCATCTGATATAATATGGCCTATAAAAGCTACAGAGTTCAACCAGACCTCACACGTAGAAAACTTTGAATAAAGTTCTCGATCTTGAAGAACCTGAAGGACTCCATGCAAATGATTTGCATGCTCAGCTTTTGAGCGTGAATACACCAAAATATCATCAATAAATACAATCACAAACAAGTCTAGATATGGCCTGAATATACTATTCATCAGGTCCATGAACATTGTTGGGGCATTATTTAACCCAAAAGACATTACCAAGAACTCAAAGTGTCCATATCTGATTCTAAAAGCTGTCTTTGGAACGTCTTTCTCTTGAACTCGTATCTGGTGGTACCCTGATCTTAAATCAATCTTTGAGAAGCACTTAGCACCTTGTAATTGATCAAAAAAGTCATCAATCCTCAGAAGGGGATACTTATTCTTTATAGTCGCCTTATTCAGCTGTCGGTAATCGATACACATTCTTAGTGAGCCATTTTTCTTCCTTACGAATAACACTGGCGCACCCCATGGTAAAGCACTAGGCCTAATAAAGCCTTTATCCAATAAGCCTTTCAGCTGATCCTTCAACTTCTTTAGCTCTGTAGGAGCTATTCTATTTAGAGGGATAGATATGGGTTGTGTACCTGGTAGCATATCGATAGTAAAATCAATTTCCTGTTCTGGAGGGATACTCGGGAACTCGTCTGGAAATACATCTTGAAACTTATTAACTATTGGAATAAACTGAAGAGTCGATGGTTCTGCATCTATATTATGAACGTGAACAAGATGATAAATACAACCCCTAGTAATCATCCTCCTCGCCTTAAGAAATAAACCTATCTTTCGGCGTTACTGTATCACCTTTCCATTCCTGAACTGCCTTTCCTAAAAAGTGGAATCTAACAATCTTTATCCGGCAATCAACATTAGCATAACAAGACGCTAACCAGTCCATACCCATAATGACGTCGAAATAGACCATCTCTAACTCTACAAGATCTACAGAGGTCTGACGGTCGATAATTTATACCGTGCAACCTCGATAGACCCTCCTGGCAACAATAGACTCACCAACTGGTGTAGATACAATAAAGGGTCGATCTAATGACTTTGCTACTATACATAACTTTCCCGCAATAAATGGAGTAATATAAGAAAGAGTAGATCCAGGATCTATCAAAGCATAAACACAATGGGAGCAAACAAACAATGTACCCGTCATAACATTTGCTGATGACTCTGAAGTCCTGTCGGCCGGCTAGTGAATATGTACGGTTCTGTCCATTACCAGAACTAGATGCTCCTCTCTCTACCTCTGCCTTTTCCTTTACCTGCTGAAGTCTGGGGTCCCCGCCCTGTAGACTTTGCTGATGAAGAGGAATCTACTACTGACCTAGTCGACTGACCTATACTACCCTGACCTATGGTCGGGCAGTTTCTCCACCCATGCCCCTCTTGTCTACAAGAATAACAACCTGTGGAACCTTGTTTGCACCTCCCAAAATGCATCATACCAGAAGTTGCGCAATGCGGCGGGGTTGTCCTAGCCTGGCCTAAACCTCTCTGTTGCTATGAGCCTAATGTTCGTGGAACTGCTGTGGTGGACGTCTAGGTGGCCTAATAGAATATCGAGGTGTGGGACCACCTTGAAAATCTCCATGTGAACTAGCGGACCTAGACCTCTTCTGTCTCTCTCTTTCTCTCTCGACCCTCTTACTCATATACTGTAAATGTCGGCGATCCTCTATGCCTTGTGCAAATGCCTAAATTCGCGAGATATCTATATTATCATTTAGTGCAGCGGTAGAACAAACATCGATACAGTCTGAGTTGAGCCCTCCTACAAATCTACGTATCCTATCATGCATTGTATCAACAAATGCTGGTGCATATCTAGCCAATGAATCAAATCTCAGCCCGTACTCTCGGACACTTATGCTGCCCTATCAGAGGTTCAGAAATTGGTCCACCCGGCTATCCCTGATCTCTCGAGGCAAATAGTGATCTATGAAAGCTTCTGTAAAGCTATCCCAAGTGGGTAGAGATGCATCTTTACCCCTAGATATCTCCCAACTCTCGTACCATAATACTGCAACATCGCGCAATCGAAATGATGCTAACTCAACTGACTCAGTTGCTGAGGCATGCATGACTCTAAAGATCTTATGAAGTTGATCAACAAAGTGCTGAGGGTCCTCTTTACGATCTGTCCATGTAAACTGTGGAGGATTCAAGGCAAGAATTCACGAACTCTCGAACTTTCGAGTCCTTCAGAAGGTCCGACAACATCTGGTGAAACTAGCTGGCGCTGTGCAGCTACTAACTGTGCTAACATACATACTACACTCTTGAAATCCTTATCAGATGGAATAGGAGGAACTTGAGGTGGTATTACTGGTGGAGTCGGAAGTCCTGTAGACCTCAGAGGCTCCTGAAACGGTGGAGAAGCTATAGGGGCTGAGAAGATGTCTCCCCCTGGTTCTCACAATGGGCTACCTCCATCTGTGGTACCTTGCCGGTACCCTCGCTTGCAGTTGTATCTAGCCCCTGGCTAGATGTGGTTTGTCAAGTGTCAGCCATCTCTATTTGCATACAAGTATCAATTATAAGCCAGAAACCTCAACTCTTAAGACACCGCTCTATATCACAAGGTGAACAAAAGAAGGATAGTCATTTTAACATGCCCGATAGCTTCTTGCTTATTGAATGTGCTGCACAACATATTTATAAACAAGACTCTACTAGACATAGTTTGCAGATTTCCTAGGATACGACGTTGCTCTGATACCAAGTTTGTCACGCCCATAACTCGAGAGGCGCAATTGGCTGCTAATGCTAAAACTTAGTCCCGAGTCGACCCTGCTGAACCATTTGCTACTAGCACATGGCAGCCACACGCAATCAAGGAAAGAAACAAGTATATCTTGGCTTAAAACTAATCCCTCGGCCGGCAAGACCCCTGCCAACTAATCTATAAAAGAAACAGCTACTCTCAGGAGATCATATAAATAAATAGCTAACTAGCACAGAAGTCCTGATTGGGCCGTCAAGGCCACCATGATATCTATACCAAAACCAAAAGCATGTATATATCAAGACAATACATCAAACAACTCACAAGCTTCAGCAAAGCAACAACCTAGGCCAGTATGGCTATAACGTAGCTATACACCCCACACAATAGTCTGCAAGCCTCTAAGAGTAGTAAAGATTGGTGGGACAGGGCCCCAACCTACCCATAAAGATATATACAACAAAAAGTAACAAACCTCCCAACTTTGGCAGCTCCAGAAGAAAAGGGCTAGCCAATCGGATAGAAGTCAATCCTGCTGCTGAGGAGGTCTACTAGGTCGTCTGTTGGGACCTACATGCATGAATGCAGTGCCCCCAAGGCAATAGGGCGTCAGTATAAAATAATGTACATAGTATGAAAGGCTATAGACTAAGTGAGCATGTATCATAATATGCCAAAAGCAATCACGTAAGGAAATCAAAATTTTAGATAAGCATGCTAACCCGCTATTGAATCTAAAAATACAAAAATGATCAAACATCAACCTAACCAAGCTCCCATAAGCTTGGAAGGTACAAACAACATACTACCTACCTAGACCCCCATAAGCCTAGAAGGTGCCAAATCAATTTACATACCCCTATCGAAAGCCCCTTGTCTTTGTAAGAAGTCATATAACCCTTTTTGGCAACGATATAGCCCCGTAGGCAGCACATAACCCTCTTAGGCAACATTATAGCTTTGTGGCTTGCACATATCTCTCTTTTGCATCAACATAGCCCTGTAGGCAACACATAGCCCTTTTTAGGTGTCAAAATAGCCTCGTAGGCAACATATAACACTCTTTTACATCAATATAGCCCTGTGGGCAACACATATTCCTCTTTGGAAATAACATAGTCCTATTAGACAACATCATAGCCCCCATAGACAGTTCATAGCTCAACAATTAACCACAATAGCCCCAAGGGCGACAACAAGCAATTGAATAGGCTAAAGAAGAGCAATTTAGCTATAAACAATATATATGAATAATCTCCAAGTCGTTCCTAACTTAGGGTCGTTCTTAACAGCTTATGAGTCCCTAAAACGATAACCACTCAATCTGCCAATCACTCACAATTACATCTACAAGATCACCAACGTAAACTTCCTCTAAGGAAACATGTCGATGAAGGGAATAACCTTAACATGCCTTTCCAATGAACGGTCAAAATACCGTATTTCCTTCATGAAAGTTGTTCCTTATGTCCTAAGCTTCGCAAACAATATATATACACAGCTGGTACGCACCTATAAATAGTTCATAATTAATATTAAATCAACAGATTTGCCATATTGCCCCAACTTGTCGAAACGTCCGTAGAAATTCATAAAAACAATCATAAAAGAGTCCCGGCATGATTACCTTAGTTAACCAAGTTTAAACCTTGAAGAAACACCAATAACTACAAACTTATATCTTTAAAAACTAGTTCCAAACACAGCTAATAGAAGGGAAAAATGATTGTCATGTGTAGGGGTTACGTTTCTAGGCACGGGGGCAATGTTTAATGGTAGAAATCGTCAAAAACTAACCTTCATCATGCTAGAACTCCGTAGGAACCTTCTCTCAAGCTTTCTCTCTGGTTTGGAACTGAAATGAAATGTTTTCATGGCTTAAAACATTAAATAAGCCGACATACCATATTTTTTACCCGACCCGAATTCTGCCCCGGTAGTCCTTAGTAAAATCGTCATAAATTTTTACTCTAATGTCGGTTTGATACAGGGTTTTGTGCGTTGTAAACTAGACTCGTAGAACTTCGATTTAATGGGTAATAGGCATTCTAACTCTTTATATACTAGGAGAAAACATCCAATACATTTGACCCAAATTTCAAATAAATCTTTAAAAAGGAACTTACGATAACTTTCGCCAACTTTTATTTTGCCAGTTACTTAATTTCAAAACTTGAGATACAACCCTTGAACACTTAAAATATGACGTACCACATCATTTTTAATTTATTACCCACCCTCCTTGTCTTTCCACGAAGATACGAGTTAATTTAGACGTTTCAAAACGTCGGGGTGTTACAATATTGTAACACCCCAAAATTTTTTTGAGCTAGGACTTGAACCATCCTTCGTTGTCAGTAGGATTTTACTGAGAAATTTAAAATTTCTTATGTGTTAAGGTCACTAGATGTAGCATTTTGAGTTCCAAGAAGAACTAAAGAGAGTTTATTCAAGTCATTCCCAGGTTCCTTTAAGTTTTGGGTCAACTTCAAACGCTCATAGCCTTCAGTACATGATGAGTTAGGTGGCCCATACGATATCAAATGAAAGGTTTTTGAATTATCTTTCCAACGCCACCGAGTTTGCTAAGTTTCGAGGTCGGATGAGTGAGATATGCCCTTTTGAAGTCAAGTTGTCCAGTTAAGAAAAGTTATCCGAAAATAGTAAAGGGTATTTTGGTCTTTTCCTTACCCAATCAGATTTAATTAGTTTTTAGTACGGTTTTAAGGGTCTAATCCTATTAGATTTAGTTTTATAATCCTAATATAAGTCTAGGGTTTTAGTTGAGAGTTCAAGAAGAAAAAAGATGAGAAAAAAGGAAATGATCAAGGCATTCGTTAAGAATTTTGAGAGTTGTTATGGATTTTCACCATAGGTTTAATCCTAAGAGGTATATAAGCTTCCATAGTATTGGGTTCATTCACCCACATGCCAATCATGTTAATTTCAGCTTTAAATTCGTTCTAGAAAGTTGAAGGTTTTATTTTCTTGAACAGTGTTCTTGAAATAAGCTTTCGTTCTTGAGTTGAGATGAGATTGATGAGTTCTTGAGGAAATCATGTCGATTTTAGAGTTGTGTTTGATTAGATTATTGTGTACATGTATTGGGTATCTGAATCTAAAGAGAAATTGAGAAAAAGAATCGAATTTAGGCAAATTGGGGTTAGAAAACAAAGAAGGAAAAAGTCGTGCAGAACCTGGGTACCAGGTTTGTGTCGCGGACCTATTCCTTAGAAACAGAACTTTTCTCTCCGCGTCGCGGAGAGGTCACTGACCCCTCTACCTCAAAAGTTATTTCGCAACTAAATATTAAAATGTAACTCTGCATCGCGGACTTGCTTTTACACAGTGATTTCTTGATCGTTTCTCATGTTTAACTATCTAAAAACACTCCTAAATATCATGAAATCTTTCCTATCACAAATCACAACTATTGAATTCATAAATCAAATTCAAAGTAGAATTGAAAGTCAAGTTTTTAGAGTTCTTTCGAACATATTTGAGAAAGTCCCTTTGAGTCTTTTGAGGAGTCTTCTACAATTTCTAATAACTTGTCTCAAGACTCGAGAAAGTGAGTATGAGAATGAGGAGAATGTATTCATCAGTCTACTTTATCTTCCTGAGATCCTTCGTATCATGAACCACAACTCTTGAATTCATAATTCACATTCAAGAGAGTTAAAAAGTAGATTTCAAGAATGTCTCTAGGTTCAATTGTGAAACATTTGGGAACAATTATTGATTTGAACTACGTTTTGAGGAAGTAAGTATGAGAATGAGGAGATTCATATGCATGAGTTCCATAATGTCCTTTAGACCCTTGAGTCGAGTCGTTCATGCTCATAAATTCTGCATGAACTCCATACATTGAGTGTCTTCGATAGGAGTAACATCTTCGAGTTCTAAATCTTTGAGAATTGAGTTCCTAATTCTTTTGAGATTTTATTCCTAATCATGGGACTATTACATATTACACATGGAGTCCATGAGTGGAGTTGTTCATGCCCATATTTCCGCATGAACCCTATGAATTGAACATTCTTGAGATGGGTAGTATCCTAAAGTCCGTGAGTTGAGTTGTTCATGCCCATAATTCCGCATGAACCCTCTAAGGTGAGTATTCTTGAAACGAGTATTACCATTGAAGTTCTTGAGTTCTGAGCTGTTGAGTCTCGAGTATTGAGTTCTATGTATGGTTATTGGAAACCTTGAATTGAGTCGTTGACGTCCATAATTTGGCATGAACTTTATTCTGAGAAGTCTTTTTACAAAATTTTCAAAACTTGTTTTAAGACTTGAGCACTTTGATTGAGAAAGAGTGGAGTTGAGTTCATTTTGTTTAAAATGATATATGGGAACTAAGTATTCCCAAGAGTAAATGTTTTAACTTTTAAAAGAGGGGGAAAATGAGATTTCCAAAATCGTTTTGAGCAGTTTGAGTAACATCTCTTCTAAGAGAAATATTTTTGAGTAATAATCTCAAAACACAGAAAGAGTTATGTTTTTAAATATATGAGCTGAGTATATTTTGGGGGTAGTATTGAGCACCGATTTGGGGACGAGTTCAGATAACTCAAGTCTCCATAAACCATGTAGCCAATGTGGGTAGAAAAGGGTCATACTTTTCAGATGATTCCTTAGTGTTTTTTGGCATAGACTAGTGGATCCACTTAGTTGAGAGGTTCCATACCCCGGCAAGGTATAGGACAGTTCTGGCAGCGTGGGTGAGATGTTATATCATTACATAGCTCATAGTGATGGTTGTCGGTTAGAGAAACTCCCACATAATTATATTATTTTATTATATACAAATTGAGTTGTTTTCGTATTCTTCAATACATTGAGTTGTTATTTATTGTTTTAAAAGCTTTCCATATTGTATCTTTTATTCTTACTTTATTCTTGAGTTGAATTGTGCTTCATTGAGTCGAGTATTGTTGAGTTGAGCCCCATTTCACTGTGTTGAGAACCTTATTCCTGAGTTGAGTATCTTACCTTTGAGTACTTCTGAGTTGAGTAAGTTTGAATAGTTTTGAGTATCCTTGAGTATTCCTTAAGTTGAGTTGAACTATGTTTCCTTTTTATTAAATTCAAGCTTATGTTATAATTTAGAATTCCCCTTACATGCTCGTACATTTCATGTACTAAGTCATTTGGCCTGCATCATTTCATGATGCAGATACAGGTATTCTGGATCATCAATACCGCTTGCAGTTCTAGTTAGCTATGGTAAGCCTCCTTGCTTTCGGAGGATTTCATTTACTTTTCAGTTGTAAGGATGTCGTGAGTCTTGTCCCGACTTCCATCTTTGTCAACTAGAGGCTTCATAGATAGACAATAGAGTTTCAGAAGTGTGTTCATTTATTTTGTAAAATGTTTTAAAGACTTAAGTATTGTTCAAATTATTTTAAAATTAAGTATTGGAATTGAATTTAGTGTTTTCTCAAACTTTTGCAAGCTTGAGTTAGTCTTCCGCTTATAGTCAGCCAGGATGAGGGTTCACTTGGAGACCAACAATGATTCTCAAGTGCCGGCAACGTCTAGAGTGTAGACTCGGATCGTGACATTATCGTTCTTAATTTCATGTGGAACATGATAGCTAAGGCCATATTAGATTATTTACAAAAGGTTAACAATCAAGACAATAATGCAAGACACTTTCAATTAGAGTATGAAATTGCTCATTACTCTCAAGGAGGTTTTTTTTTGTTCAACTTGTTCTCTTTTAGAATTTATATGTTGGATTTACAGTTATTGTTTATGCCAAAATACCTGTTGAGTCTCTCATTACAAATCATATAATTCATGAGGAAAGCAAGCGAGATCATCTTTTGATAAATTTAAATTTTAAATTGTTCACTTTAATTTGATGAACGATCTATCTCCTTTCTTGTATGTTTGTTTTAGGGAATTAATTTGTGAGGATTGATTGATGTTTCAAACACACCTCATCCAATTCTAGGTGTCAACGATCGTAAATCAGTATAAAACCCAACTAAATGAGTTGGGGTCGAATCCCACATGGAGCGGTATATGTTTTAAATTCAATTAAGAAGTATGAATGCGATCTAATCAGCCATAGAAATAGAAATTATCGAAAAGAACATTAATCAAATTAAAGGGGTGACGCGAATGTTAGATGGGGGTTTTGGTTTTAGTTATCAACTACAAACAGTCACAAAAACTTCGAACTAACAATAGGGAGAAGAATTCTCGGGATGTGATCGATTGTAGGCAAATATAGGTATATGGGTAATTGCAACTATTAGTAAATAGCTAAATATCAGTGAATTGGCTACAATATAAGGGAGATGGCTTTATCTCGAACAACTATCCCAAATCAAGTGATTTTTTTCGAACATCAACAAGCATAACAATGAAGAACAACCCACACCTTAATTCATCTACTCTTTCAAGCTAGATGAGTAGGACTGAGTTTAGGATTCACTCTCTCAAGCTAAACCCAGCTCAACCCAATACCCATAAATCATTAACCAATAATCTTAGTTCTAAAACTTCTCTCTTGAGCAAGCCAAGAACACAAAGATAGAACTGCATTTGCAACTATAATTCATAAATTAATCCTCAATTAATGATTAAACTCACTTCAAAATAACATTTAAACTAGTAATTAACAATACTCATAAACTAATTCAACCCATAATTACATGATCACACCCAAGAATTGGGGTTTTAGCCAATCATCATAAAAAGATAAAAATTGTTACCAAATCGATTAGTCATCAACTAGGTAAGAGTAATTCAAGCTTTACAATGTTCCAATGTGCTGAAAATTCAAAACCCACTTATGAAAATCTCCCAATTAAGTCTTAAAACCTTCAAGTCTACTTAGAAAATTTAGAGAAAACTGTTCTAGACTAAATGGATGAAAAATTCGATACTAAATTAATGTTCAAAATCTAATTTATAGTCGCCGAAAATAAGCCACGAAGGGCCATTTGGTGAAGTAAGTCGGGCTCGCCAAACCACTCTGCGAGCCACCCTTTGACCTCTTCCTTCATCTTTTTGCTTTGGCATTTAGCATCCTGGAGGTCTGTAACTCGGGCGATCTATCTTTTCATCACAGATCTGCTCTATGATTCACCGACTGCTTTTTTTCGTCGCCGACTTGATTTCTTCCTTCATGGCTTGGCACACTGGAAATTTAGGCGGTCTGGTGAACCACTCAGCGACACGCCAAGTGCTCTTAGTGATCCTCAAGCTCGCCCTTCTTCATTTATTCAACTTGTTTTGTTTCTTATTACTTGTTAGTGTCATTGCTTTGTTCCTCAATCCATGTACCTAAAGATCAAGGATTTAACATCAGTTTATGGCAAAAATTAAGCATTTGAGGACACTAAATCTATATAAACAAAACCCCAAATGAGTCCAAATTTAGGACTCATCAACACCCTCAACTTAAACTTTTGCTTGTCCTAAGGTAAAACTCCAGTTCAGTAGTTCAAAAAGGATGTCTCAAACAGTGCTACAGAAGACTTCACATGAATGCTCACAATAAGACTCAACTTACTCATGCAACGGTCAATTGTGCACTCAAAGATTCAAATTGTGACTCACCATTATCAAAGATGCTCAAGTTCACAATACTTGCTTCAAATGTAAGTTCAAGCTCAACAAAGGTGCTCAAATGCCCTCACAACAAGGATGATTCCATATTCACACAAAGTTCTTCAATAATTTATAGTATCGGAATCATATACGACTCTCACACTCACAAAGATGAGCACATACATGACTTCACCCATAGGTTTTCCTTTATTTTCCAATCAACACTTGTTTCAGCTCACTCAAGATCACAAAGATATTTTCAAGGCTTGTAATGGGGCTGAGTGAAAAGGTATGGTCATTTAGGCTCAGTGACTTCCACCCTCATGAAGAGTGGCCTGAACGTCACATTCCTCTTTTTCTTTAACATTTCAACCATGCTCATAATCCACCCCATTATTTAACTTCTTATGAATTCCCGAACACCCCATTTCTTTTGCAATTTTCATCACTTATTGCACCACTTTTTCATTCTTTTTCTTTGCTTCTTTTCTCTTTTCTTTTTTTTTTATTTTTTTTACATGGAGAGGTTCCATCTTTTTCAAAACCATTATCAAAGAGGCATTTCTCACACTTCTTGATTCTCCTTCTCTTTTCACCATGCCCCAACTTAGGCTTTTGGCCTAAGTTGGCTATTCAAATACATCACACTTCATGAGAGTTATAGGTGAATGGATAAAGAGGGGTCACAATTGTTCAAGTTTCTTCCAAGAAAAGGGATAAGACTCAAGGGGGTTCAAGCAAGATCCACACATCTTACAAGGTTGGCCACAAAAGAGGTATATTGTCAAATTGTTTTCACTCTTCAAAATTGTTGCCTAAGATCATTTCTAGTGCTTGCATCACTTAGTCAACCGGACCAATGGGGCAAATTCTAGGTGTCATCACATAATGTTCAATGTAAGCTCATCACACAAGGCATTGGCACTAATATCAAACAAGAATCCATACTTTCTAGCTAGTGTGCATTGTTCATCACAAGAGGCTCATTCGATAACCGGCTAGTCGCAACGAGATACAAAAAGTCCACACATTGTCTATGCAACTTCATTTGGCCTCATCGTAACCGCATATTCATTTCGTTCAATTAAGAGCATTATTCAAGTCATCAGTCTTGATCATAACCAATACTCAAATTTGCAAAAGAATAGCCACAATCATACACAAAAGAGATGGCACAAAAAAACTATTTTCATTCAACACAAGGAGCCATAAGCTCAAACATTTACAAAAACACAATTAAAAAAACCCAATATATACAAACAAAATGTAATTACAAGAGGTAGGTATGGAAATACCTCACCCCACCCACAAAAGAAAAGCAATTGTCCTTAAATGCAACTAGAACAAAGAAATCGCAAAAACAACAGAGAGGGAGGTAAAAAGTGATCATGTCTACACATTCACTCCGTCTGTCGAGGCATCAATGCCCGGGGTTACATTCTGGTCTTGGGCATCAGTGCTCGAGGTAACATCAAAACTGGCACCACTAGAGCCTAACATAGAGGTGTCTGCCAATGATGTTTGAATGACTAATTGTACTATCGTCTCCTCTAAATCAGGCGAGTCTTCATAAATGGTAGAGCTGTCAAAATGGGCTTAGCCTACTAGGCCGGCCCAACCCAACCCTTGAATTAAGTGGGGTTGGGCCTAATTGTTTTGGCCCAATTAGGAACGAAGCTTTTTAGCCCAGCCTTATTTGGCCCGCTAGCCTTGTAGGCCCAACCCGCAAGCCTCAGAGGCTAGCCCGTGGGCAATGAATATTTAAAAATATTTTTTATATATATTTTTAGTAGTGTTTTATTTGTAAAGTTTTTATCAATAACTATTTTTAAAAAGAAAAAAATCTAGTCTTATAAACTAGCTAGTTTTTTTGTGGGAGGAATGGTCCGCTAAATCTTAAGTTGACTATTATGTATTTTTGTAAGTATTCACCAAAGTGTGTGATTCATAAATGTATTTTTGTAAGTATTTACCGAAGTGTGTGATTTAATGAAAGTTTGTATGTATTGATATTGTGTTCATAGATGTTACCGTTCAATATTCTTAGATACTCCTTCTAAGAGAGTAATATTGTTCATTTTTTGATTGAAGGTTCAACCCGTCCCAACTCCTGGCCTGCTTAGGGCTAGGTTGGGATGCTATTTTATAGGTCCTTTAATTAAAAAGGCTAGCCTGTCCCAACCCATTTAACTCTCTAGCCCGTTAAGGTTGGGTTGGGTTGGGCCAACCCATTTTGATAGCTCTAATAAATAGTCGCCTCCTGAACATCGAGCTGCTCCTCATATGTCTCCTCCCCTGACTCAACAGCAACCATATCTTCAATAGTCTCATCTTCGGTGTTAGTCGGAGGCATATTAAAATTCGTCGGGACATCTAAACTCGGAGCATCAGGAGCCTATGCCGACTCAAATAGTGAAGTGAAGTCTGTGGACTTCAAATGGTCCACAGCCTACCTAAGATTTGGAAACCTCGGCTTTCAAAGTCGTAACCTCAGTAGTCACCTCATGCCTCTCTTACAAATCACTACTCTCATTGTGAGAGCATCAATGGAAGCCTGTAGAGGTGTCAGTACAGCTGTGATGGCTCTCTCAATTATCCAGGGTACCTCGACTTTAGCCGGGAAGCCCGCACATATGCAGAATGGGCTAGGTGCCCCATCTTGAGGAGGATGGCCTGAGTGATCGGAGGCCTCGATGTAGTGGTACCTAAAGTTAAAGGCTGGGAGGCAGTGGTAGAACCTTGGGCCTAGGAAGGAGTGAAAGTAGATGTACCTGAAGGCCCGGAGGCTAGAGTAGGCAAAGCTACCTCTACAGGTATAGACTCAACATCAACCTCCGGGAATGTATCCACCGGAGATGCTCTCCTCCTATCTGCCTCATCCCGTGTGTACTTGGCCTTAATGCACCGAATGTCGGTTGAGGATGTGGGTGTGACCTTAATGTCCTTCTTCTTATCAAGAGGAACTCCGGCCCATCGACATAACTCTGTAATAAGCACTGGGAAAGAAAGTGATGTATAGCACTGTTTGGCCCTTATGGTCATCTCCTGCTCTATAATCAATCCCAAGTTTAGTCGCTTATTGGCGATGATGGATCCAAGATAGGCCGTCTTTGGGTGGCCGAGAATGGACTCGTTCTGTGACGGTATGATAGAGTTGCTGATGAACCCAAACCAATATCGAGCTGCTATGTTCAAGTCCTTTTCAATAGGAGCTCCGGCCTCAATCCACCTCGGGGTGGTGTCAGAAGTAAGGGGAGCAAGCCATCCCTTGAGGTCCTTCAAAGTTTGTGCCGTAATCATGCTTTGGTAGTCATGCTCAATATCTGTAGCCCTATCAAGTGCAACATTAATATAATTGTTGTTGCATTCCACTGTCTTCCCCCAAACCATCACGGACTCTACCGGTCTGAAGGCACTGGCCTTCTTTTTCCCCTGGGATACTAAGTCAATGTATGTAGTGTAGAACTCTCGGACCTAGGTTGGAATATATGGGCCATGGGGTCTGGTGAATATATCGAACCTATGGTACCGGAGTGTGTACCATACCAAAGGGCACTTGTCCACCATACCATTCGTGGACAATCTATTCTCATCCAGAATGGTCCTCAATCCCTCGCCCTTTAGGTTGTTGAGTAACCTGGGAGGAGGACCCTGAATTGGTGGTGCTGGAACCACTGTCTGTGCTGGAGCTGACATTGTATCAGCAGCAGGAGGGGTAGACTCTAGGATCCTAGACAGATCTTGACAAACTATTGCACGAATCTCAGCTCGTCGGGTCTGAAGTGGTTAGTCATCCTCAGGCTCGAAGAATGAGGCATGAGAATTAACAGAATTCACATCACTGCCGGAGTTGTTCTCTGGTCTCTCAGCTACGGGCATTTTGCCCTTACCTTTGCCTCTCTTCGGAGGTGCTTTCTTGCCTTTTCTTAGAGGAAGCAGTTGTTCCCTCATTGATCACAATGCCCCGTGCTCATTTGTGGGGCGGCATTCCACTTTCGTCCTAATTGGTCCTAGCCATATCTGCAAAACACATCGAAAAGAGTTAGAAAAATATCAAGAAAAGTTGCAGAATTTAAGTTGCATAAAGACTTGTCGAACCAGTCGCTGAGTCACTTTGACTAGCCAGATCGGGATCGCCGAAAGGACTAGCCTGCAAAATTTCTAGAAAAGTGGCAGGTCGGCGATGTTCAAAGACCTTTGGTGAATCGCCCACATCACTCAGCGAGCCTAGACTAGCCCGCTGAAATTCACAGTGTGTTTAAGGGGTTAGGGGTGCAGAAAGGGCGATCAAGGGACCTTTCAGCGCGAACTCAGGCTTTCCGCCGAAAGTTACATATCAAGAAATTAAAGGCGATCAAAGGGGGACGTTGGTGAACCGCCGAACCGTTCGACGAGCTCGACCCAGCTCGTCAAACTGCCCAACATGCCAAATTTCAACCCCAATTCCCAAAATCAAACCCGCAGCCCTCGAAAACAAAATCAAACACACACATTATGCAATTAGGACCAGACCCATTAGACCCATGCCTTTGGAGTACTTAGATTTCCCCCAGTTCGGCCAAAATTGGCCATTTGACGACTTTTTCCCTTAAGAATGACGTCAACCACTCTCTCATTGGGTAAATTACATCAATTAGCTCAATTTGGGGTTACTCAGACTTCACCCAACTATACCTAACATAAAATAACCTCAACTCAACAATTTATGATCAATTTTAACATACGAATCTCGGGAAATCATCTTTTTAAGCAATTAGGCACAATTTTGAAACACTAAATAAGCAATCAACCACATCAACATGGTTTAAGCACAGGCCCAACACACAACAAACACACATTTACCAAAAACATTCGAGTTCAACTACTAATCTAAAGTTTGGGTTCGAAAAACCAACCTGATTGCCGAATTTAGAGTTTAATAAGTTAGGCAGCAAGGCAATCCAAATCCAAACACGAGATCAATAGCAAAAATCAAGTAAAATAGCAAAAAATACGAGAAATCTAAAGTGTGGGTGTGAGTGTACGGGGTTCGAAATGAAAGAATATGAAATATTTTGAATTTTTAAACCGTTTGGCCTTTTAAAACCTTTCAGTTCGGGCCCTTTCAGCGGTATTAGTTGACCACGCCGAACCACTAGGCGCATCGCCGAGTGGTGACTTACCTCGCCGAGTTTTACAGGACCTCCAATCAATTTGGGGGTCCAAATGACGGACAAAATCAGGTTCGCCGACCTGTTCGGCGAGTTACCAATTCAGCCATTGGCCCGCCGAGTTTTACAGACTTTCATTACAAATTTTTGTGGGTCCAAGTCAGGCTCGCCGACCTCTTCGGCGAGTCACCGACTGGACTATTTGGCTCGGCAAACTGCACATTCTCAAACACACTCCACTTTTCAACCTGCACAATCAACACTCCTTATTCAAAATCAAACTTTAAGCATTAAAAACTTGGGTTGCCATCGTATTACTAGGCAACCCCCCTTGTTGTCTTGGGTTCAGATGAGAAAAAATTTGACTCATTTGGGTCTCCAGCTGCTTAATAGAGATTGAGTGAGAGGTCACCATCTGGTTAAGAGTCGATACATCATCCTTCATTTCCTTCAATATTTTATCGAACCCTTCAACCTTGTTAAGAATGCGTGAGAGCATATCTTCCGTACGGCCACCCTCAGAATCTTTGGGCTTTTAACGCTCATAGGGAGGAACATACCTATCCTTCTCCCCTACTACCAGGCCTTAGGTAGTTTGCACGATAACCTCCTCCTTGGTTGGCAAGGAAGTACACTTTATCATTGTATAGTGCTTCAAATTTTGCTTCATCAGGGTTTACACCAACAACTGACATTTTTGGCCAAGATGTTCAGCTGGGTCATCATCTTTGCCATGTTTTGATCTCTCTCTTGATCTTTTTCGATCTGCTCCCATTGTCATTTTATAGGCAAGATGAGAGACTTAGTCTTTGTGGGTGTACTATGCCCGATTAATTTTGGTCATACAATCAAGGAGCTGGGATGCTACCACATAGGGCCGTTGCATTAAACCTGTTGACACCCAATTTTGGCCTAACACTTTCAAAATTTCGGAACTTTTAAGTTTTATTGATTCAATAGTTTAAAATACATTTTTTAATATAATTTTAAATAAGTTTATCAATATTTATGCTTATTTTTTCAAAATTTTGGGATTTTTTTTTGTCAGTTAATTTTAGTTATATTATTTTTTTATCATAGTCGGTTGAATACGTTCAAATATTTGTTCATTTTGATTAAATAATTATTTTTTGTTAAATTGCATTTTTTACATGTTATTGGTTACGTTGATTACCATTTTTTAATATTCATTTTAGTCGTTACATTTGTTAATATTCATTTTGATATTTTGCACAGTTTAGAAATTTATTTAAATATGAATAAGATTTACATACACAGATTAACCAACGATTTTGGGCCACAATCTCAAGCCCATGACTTGAGCCCATTGTATAACAATTTCCTATTTAAGCTTTATTAGGTCAAAAAATGAAAAGGTGGTGGATAAGATTTTAGAGGGGTAATTTTTCAGATTTTAGTTTTTTAGGGAATTTTTCAAGTGTCCAAATTTTTCCGACGAAAGCTCTGCCGAAATCCAGCAACTCACACCACCAAAACCCCACGTTCCTCTTTTTCATTTTTCCGGCGAAACCTCGCTGGAATACAACCAGAAACCAACTCCATTTTTCTTTCTTCTCCACCAGATCCAATCCAAAACCCCCACCAAAAACCACCTGAAAATCCACCAAAACAACATCATTGCTCCTTGTTTCTCCAACCAGCGAACAAGACCCCTTCCCTTTTTTTGTTTTTTTGTTTGTTTTTTCTTGCAGCCGCTCTGACAGGCGACCACCAGACCTCTCCCCTTTGCCATTTCCGACGAAATCGAAACCCCAGACCACGAATGAGCTCAAAGCTCCAACAAACTTGGGTGAACAGTCAACTAAGCTCCGACGGAGCAACAATAACCAGAAACAACCATTCAATCTCCAAACTCGCACAAGTTCAACCAGCAAACTCATCAGAAAACCCCACCGGCGAAACCCACAAAACTCTGACGAACATTCAACAACAATAGTGCCTTCTTCGGCGAAACTCCGCCATTCCAGTGACCCTTTTTTCTTTTTTTTTTTTTTTTTTTTTTTTTGCATTTTAGTACATATTTGTGTCTATCCTTTTGTTTGTTAAATAATTTTATCGACTGTTGGTTTGTTGATTATCATTGTTGTTGTTTTGGTCTTGTTATTGCTAATTTCTTCTTATAAATTATTGAACTTTCTAGTGAACAAACATTATTTCTACTTGTAGTTACTAATGAGTTTCATTCCATCATGTTTGGTTCGTTGCTTTATTTTGCCGGTGATGCTTTTTATTTAGATTTTAGATTATTTTATTTTTATTTGTATTTATTTATTTGTTTATTTCTGATTTTTTTTTTAAGATGAATTTTGTGTTTGCTCTGAATTCTTCTTTACTGTTGCGGTAGACAATTTTATATTACATGGGTGCTATACATGTATAATTGTTTCCTCTTCATTATTAAATATTTAGATTGTGGAGTGGATATTATTTATATTTTTAGTAAAATTCATTCATGTTAAGATTTCCTAGTGGTTATTTTGATATTATTATTGTTCTGTGTTATTTTTTTAGATATCATTATATTCATGGAAATTTCTTTTGTTTGGCTGTTTTTGGGGATTTCTTTTGTTATTATAGATTTTTTTCCTTTATTAATTTTAACATTGATTTGTATACTGCTAAGTGCCTTGCAACTTAAAGAAAATGTTTGTAGAGTTATTAGAACCACTATCTCAATTATTTTGGTTCATTTTTATCTTTAATTAGTTAGTTAAATTGATATTGAACAAATATAAGTTAAAATTGGCCAATAAAAAAATATCTCCGTCGGTTTTAGAGGCTTCCCTATTTTAAAAGGCAAAAATTTAATGTAAGTTCATATTATTTTATTTGCTAAAATTGACCGGTGAAGAAATTATCGTCGATTTTCAAGGCCTTCCATGTTCATAAGACGGATTTTTATTTTAGAGTCACTATTTGATTTATTCATTTTTATTTATTACTAACACTTTTATTAAGTGTCCTTACAGGTACACAGGTTTGCTTCTCATTGAAGCTATTTGAATGAAATTCGAGCAACATTCTTTATTCATTATTTTGTATTATTCACGTTAGGCAAAGTCGTTTCTTATATTATTGATTTACTATATTATTTGTATATATTGCATATGTGTTTTACTTGTATATTGTGTTATTTCCTTCTCAATTTGAAAAAATGAATTCGGTCGGGACTCACAATTTTGGATTTCAAAGGATTCCTAACACCTTCCTTTCAAAATAATTTGAACCCCTTACTTAGAATCTAATGGTTTCGTAGACATTTTTTAAAAATTGGTTTCCTAGTTTTTCCTAAAATTAGGTGGCGACTCCTTTAAAATTCGTTTATTCTTTATATTCTTTTAACATTGAATTAATTGATCGTTTATTTCTTAACAAATATTGCTAATTGCAATTCAAGAATTCATCCTTCCTTAATTAATTAAAAAACACCTAAAGGATACGTACAAAGAGAATGATGCTTTGAATTACAAGAATAATAGAGATATCAAAATATATCAACTCTTGCTTCGATTGATGATTCAACCGGCATGATACCTTTCCAATAGAAGTGAAGTCTAGCTCCTGTATTCTCTAAATCAAAATTTCAATCTAAGCCCACCTCTTGCCCTCTATTTGGAGTATATATCAATTTGTATTCTTCTCTAAAACATATATTGAATTGAAAAATGTCACTCCAAGAACATCTGACAATGCTAAAGCTCCTTATGTCCATCATACTGAGTTGTTCACTACAAAGTGGATCTTGTGAGGATGACACACTAATCTATCATATCGTACAAGTAGAATCAAATGTAGTTTCATCATGGTTGCCAGCAAGTTAAATTATATTTGAAATTTGATCCACTATTGATGCATTAAGCAAGTTGTGGCAATCTTCAGTTGGGCGTCCACAAGGTATTTCCTTATTCATGCTCCTCCTGTAGGATTTTGAGTTTCTATTTTCCTGCAGGAAGTTCAGAAATAGAAAATGGTGGCAACAACATTGAACTTGTATATCTCTCGAAATAAAATAAATGAAAGGCTTACAAACTTAAAGTGATGCCTATCATCATCATCATTTTTGTTTGTTGAAACACTTAACTATCCTTCAAGGGGTGAAAAGAGTAACAGATAAAAGTTTATCATACCATTTGCTACAAATAAAAAAAGAAAATAGAAACATAGCACTTAACACAAACAAAAATGATAGCAAAACATAAAGAATGTACCTTGATTACTTCAATTTGAGATGGACAACAAGTAGATGCATTTGATCAAGTCGAAACTTATGAGGAAAATACTAACATAAAATGTGGATTCTAATTTGCATGATTAGGAGATGGTTGTTGCTAACATGCCAATTAGATTCTCTTCTTCTCGTTAGTTTGACTAAAGCTCTCACGCAGTCTAGCAAGGAAATAGTAGCATCAACACTTTATTCTCTTATTCTCTTTCTTTTCTAGTTTTGTTTGGCTAAAACTCTCACAATCTGGTAGTGAAGTAGCAGAAATAGCATTGTTAGCTAGCTAAATCATTTTTATAACTACTTTATTTTTTTGAAAAAAAGATATAAAGTAGTGGATAATGAGAGTATTGCCTAGCATGACTACTATTTCATCAGTATAAGAAAAGAGAAAGGGTTAGAGTTGGCAATTAAGGAAATACATGAGTTGCATATTCATCATTTCAAGTCGTTCCCTTCCTTTCAAATGGTAGAGACGACATTACTGTACTAATCAAACAAGGATAATTTCTTTATTCACACCAACTCATTATTATATTAGTCCTAGTCTCTTGACTTCACATCCTAGTTTCATGAGATTTCAAAGTAAGATGCATCTCATACCAAACTTAATATAACTATAGAGTTTCTCACACTCATTAGACGCACAAATTCAAAAATTTAGGCGTAAAAAGGCTTGGTATTAGCCATTATGAATTAATACATGGTCTGAAAATCCAAACATTAACTGCCCCCATTAACAAATTAGTCAGAGAGTTCACTCGAATTGAAAGTCATAAAAGAAAGTGAAGATCTAAAAAACTGCAATTAATCATACTTACAGTCGAACAACCTAAAATTGAGAACTAAGTACCAATTCAAAACTAAAAAAAAAAATATTAGTGAAATGTGTTGATCAGTATAGAGAAATAACAAGCTACATGTATGAGTTAGTTAGTTAGTTAGTTAAAAAGGGTCCAGATCCCAAGAATCAATTAGTAAGTTTGTTAGAGTCATAAGTGTGCATATATATATCTCAGTAGCTGATGTATTATTCGTTCACGCGTAAATAATGTAAAGGCAACTTGATGTGAGCTCAATAATATCTTTTCCTTCTTCTCTTCTTCTCAACTCTTTCTCAGTTTACTTAAGATCTTAATCTACATTAATGGAGTTATCATGGTATCAGAGATACTGATCGTACGGTAGCGTTTGTGAGTATTACTTGACCACAGGATACTTAGAGTTTATCACTAATCAAGTGAGACTCAAAAGGAAGTATCAAAGGTTCGACTAAGTTGAAATTCAGTTGCAATTCATATCTCTGCACATGGCGATTGACAATTCAAGTGAAGGTACAAATAATGGTGTTATTCCAGTGACTACATTTCCAATCATAGATCACAATCATCCTCTGTTTCTACAACATACAAATACTCCAAGATAGGCTATGTGTCCCTAATGATGAAAAATTAAGGAAAGAGATACTCAGTAAAGCACATATCTCACCATATGCAATGCATCCTGAGGGTACAAAGATGTATCAGACCATCAAAGAAAATTATTGGTGGAGTGGTATGAACAGAGACAATGTGGAGTTCATTTCTAAATGTTTGGTATGTCAACAAGTAAAGGCAGAACATCAGGTCCCAATTGGTTTACTACAACCCTTGTCGATACCGGAATGGAAATGGGAGAGAATAACTATGGACTTTGTTTCTAGACTTCCTCGCACCCAAAGAAATCATGATGCAATATGAGTGATTATGGACAGGCTAACCAAGAGTGCTCACTTCTTAGCAATCAGGATGGATTACGCACTTGAGCGTTTAGCCGAATTGTACATTAATGAAATCGTAAGACAACATGGGATCCCTATGTCTGCTGTATCTGACCGAGACCTAAGGTTTACATCTAGATTTTAGGGTAGCTTGCAGGAAGTTTTGGGTACTAAGCTGAAATTTAGCACTTCGTTCCATCCTCAGACAGACAGCCAATAGGAAAAGGTGATACAATTTTGGAGGATATGCTTCGAGCTTGCATTATGGAGTTTGAGGGTAGTTGGGACAAACACTTGGCTTTGATAGAATTTTCTTACAATAACAATTATCAATCGAGTATTGGAATGCCTCCCTATGAAGCCTTGTACGGAAGGAAATGTCGGACCCCTCTTTGTTGGAGTGAAGTTGGTGACAGGAAACTTATTGGTCCTGAAATTGTGCAACAAACAAGGGACAAGGTAAAAATTATCAAGGATCGTCTAAAAATTTCTTCAAATAGAAAAAAGTCGTACGCTGATCTTAAAAGGCATGACATTGAATATCAAGTGGGAGATAAAGTATTCTTAAAGGTGTCTCCATGGAAAAAGATTATGAGATTTGGTAGAAAAGGAAAACTTAGTCCCTGATTTATTGGACCTTATGAGATACTTGAAAGGATTGGACCAGTTGCATATAAATTGGCTTTGCCACCTGAGTTAGACAAGATCCATAACGTCTTCCATGTTTCTATGCTCAGAAGATATCATTCTGATCCATCTCATGTTCTTCTATTTGAATCTATTGAGGTTAATCCTGACTTGACATATAATGAAGAACCTATTTTAATTCAAGCTCGAGAAGTGAAGCAACTTAGAAACAAGGAAATCCACCTAGTAAAGGTGCTTTGAGGAACCATTCGGGAAAAGAAGCTACCTAGGAGAGAGAAGAAGAAATGAGGACCCAGTATCCGCACTTGCTTCGGGACTAGTGTAAGGTAAATTTCGAGACGAAATTTCTTTAGGGGGGAGAGAGTTGTTCACCCCTAAATACTAACCAAGAGTCGCATGTCGATTTACCATTGCTTAATTACTACAATATGTTGTACTCTCATTTTGGAAACTTGAAATGTTATGAGAATTGCTAGCTTGCTTAACTTAAATTGTATCGTAATTTAAGGGATTGTATTAGGGTATTTACGTAATAGTATAATTAGAATTATGTATAACTTTAAAAGGAGGTGAAGGATATATTTGTATATATAGGTGTATATCTATGCATTTGAGGAAGCACACTATTTGAGCGGCCTTAAGGGACAGCTGTACAAGGATAAACATCACTTGTGTGATATATATTTTCACACCTCCTTGAGTTAAATTTGGTTCCTTCAAGTCTAAGAACCTTAGAACTTTAGTTAATCAGTTGTTCTTGAAAATCACCAGAGAAAAACTTGCTCCTTTTGACTGGAATTCGAGACATATACTTCTCTTTGGTAAGTGATGAAATCTACTTCTGAGCTGGGTAGTGTTTGGTAATTCATGCATATCTCGGTCTCTAGAACTTAGTTTGTAGTGAATAAAGATGATTTGGAAAGCTAATTCGTATAACTCTTATGTTTATGTAATTATGTATTAGAAATATGGGACGCAACATAGGACAAGTTTTGTCCAAAGTTCGAAATTAGAAATTTGGTATGGATAACTGTTTGTGTTTTGAATATATCATTTTATACAAAATATATTTTGTGGTGACTCTTGTTGGTTTGCAACCTTAATAGATGTACCTACATCTTTTATGAAGGTTATAAAGTATAGTTTTGCCATTTTCCTTTTCAAATATAAGTTGCAACATGAGGTACTAGGCTGGCCAGAATCACTGTTTTGGGAGTATAGTCATATCTGTACAGGCTAAGCTTACATGTGATGATAATTCTATTTTACTTAGACATTATTGAGATACTAGGGATTAAAGAAGTTATTAATTGTATTTTAAGATTGTATATACTCGTGAACAAGTTGAAGACCTTTATACGTCGGTTGGTCTACGGTTTGAACTCACAAACTTATGTCGGATTGTTTCTACGCTAAAGTATTGAGATTTGTGTATAAACTTGTACTTGCACTCTTTTAACTGCTGGTATATCTCAAAGTTGATCTTGGTACCTTGGTTACCTCTTGTCACTTTGCATTGTCGTGTTGGTATTCTTTAAGACGTTAAAAACACTTATGTAACTCTCCTACTTATAGGGATTGTTTGATCACTTGGCACTCTTGTTGAGACCTTGTCCTTCTTGTGGCTATGACTTTGTCACTATTGTTATGCCTTTTGATTCGGATCATTTGTCATCTTGACTCTGGATTTTTAGTCTGTCTTAAGAATGGAAGTTGTCCATTTTAAGTAGGAACTAGAAAGCCATTTTTAATATGGTTTTTGGTTCTCTTGATTATTGGGCTTTAACCCTTCTTGATACAGGGCGTCGCCCTTCTTGATACCTACTTGTGCTTGGTGTGACAACATGATGTATATATTGGGCGAGCCTTATTATTGAATCTCTTGGAAAATAGTGCTATGAGCATTCTTGACATTTGGATCTTTAAATATCAACCTTGATACTCTTTATATATTGTTACTTGATTTATCTATTATGTTTCAATTGTGCTGCTCATGACTTGAGAAAGGGAGCTTGGTGAATTTTGAGGGCTCCGAACCTATAGTTTTTACACCACTAGGCTATATGCTTAGCGATAGTTGTTTCTATCGTAGGGAATGATCGAGAGGAGGCATGAAGTTGGTCATTAGAGTTGTATATTTTGAGAGCCTTAAGGAAGATCATATTTGCATATAGGCATCTATATTTTGTATAAACTTTGGGACTTATACATGATATATGTGTTGTATATTTACATGAAATTTTGAGGGCTAATTTGATCATGTCACCATGGTTTTAATATAAGTATGGCTACATGTTTTATTCATTTGGGCTGTGTAAGCCCAAGTCTTGTAATATATTAAATTTACTACTTGTTTTGAATAATTGTATGAAGCATGAACCACCTAGTATGGGTACTCAGAAGTTGGTAATATTCTTTTTATATAATTTTTACTAGTGTGAGGACAATATATGCATAAAAAAAAACTCATGAGTTATTTGCTTATATTATTTCAGAAAGGTCGCTACAAGTGTTGGTTTCAGAGCCTAGGTTTGTGGTTCTAGGACTTTTGCTGTGAATTACTTGTATACTTGTTCGCTTTCGAAAAAAGTTTTATTTGGATTATTTGTCCACTTACATGGTTTATAATATTTTTATCGCATGTAGAGTGCACATGCATCATGTACATGTCCCTAATACAATGTGATTCCTTTTGAAGGAATTAAGTTATGGCCTCTTCTTCTGACCAATATATAGAAGTTGCTCGTGAAGGTTCGAGTGCCTCTATTTCCCAACCTCATGCACTAGAAGAGGTTGGAGAACCTTTCTCAGATCATTATGTTCCCCACACTAGTGAGTCTGAAGTGGGAAACCATCTGGGTGTAAAAGCGGGTTCACATCTTCACATGAGTTGTAGTACTCAAGCCGTGAATCCTCCTTTTCAACAAATGGCTGAATTCTTCCACCACATGGCTAAAGCGATGCATGATCCCAACGGGATTAACTTTAAGAAAATGAGAAAAATTGGTGGAGTGGAGTTTGAAGGCACCGTTGATACCACGGATGTTGAATAATGGTTGGAGTGCATGAAGAGGGTATTTGAGCAGTTAGAGTGTTCAGATGTTGCCAAGTTTAAGTATGCTATTTCACTATTACAAAAGGATGCTTACGATTGGTGGGTAAGTGTTCCGAATGCCAAGGTAAAACCTCCTGCTCTTACTTGGGATGATTTTCTTAGGGAATTTCATCTGAAGAATGTCCCACCTGCTTATTGTGACGCAAAGAGAAAGGAGTTTTTGAATTTAATGCAACGGGGCATGTCTATTGCTGAGTACCAATAGAAGTTTCTAAGGCTCTCTCATTATGTTGGAGGTATTATTAAAGAGGAAAAAGACAAGTGTAGGAAATTTGAAGATGGTTTAAATGATTACATTAGGAAGAATGCGGCGATACTGCAACATGAGTACTTTTGTAAGTTAGTGTCTGCTGCTTTTACTTGGGAACGAATTGATAAAAAAGAAGCTAGTCGGAATGAAAAAAAATTCTGAAAGCCTAGACCAAATTTTGGAGGTCTATCCAAAAAGGGGAAGGTTTGATGATTCTAAGGTTGGTAGTGTTAACAAGCCACCTCAGCAGAAGCAAAATATATCAGAATTTTCTACAGCTAGTACTCCAAATTATGGCCAAGGCAAGCCTCGTGTTCCCACTTGTCCACAATGTGGAAAGAATTATTATGGTACTTGCAGGAGAGCATCTGGTGCATGTTTCAATTGTGGGAGCTTTGATCACAAATTGAAGGGTTGTCCTAATCCTAATAATGCTCCTTCCTTGAGAACTGAAGGCTCAGTTCGTAAGTCTTCTATTAATCCTCCTCAAACCAATGAAGGTGCAAGACCTAAAAACACCCAAGCGGTAGGGCCAAGTGGAGCGAATAAAGCTGGTGGACGAAGGTCTACTGCACACGCTAATGCTATGAGACAGAGGAAGGATCAAGATGGAAAAGACGTGGTTGTCAGTAAATTTCACTTATTTGGCTTGTGTGTGTTTACATTGTCTGATCCTGGTTCTACACATTCCTATCTTTGTTCATCACTTGCTCTTCCTGAAAACGTGAAATCTGTGAGACTTCATTTTGATGTGCTGGTTGAAATTCCTTTGGGTTATCAAGTTGTGTGTAATCGAGTTTACCAAGATTATCCCTTCGTGATTCAAAATCTAGTCTTCCCTGCTGATTTGATCGAAATGCCCTTCAAGGATTTTGATGTTATTATTGGGTTGGATTGGCTTTATAAATATCATGCAGTGGTAGATTGTAGGTCTAAGCATGTGACTTGTAAATATCCTACATTTTCACACATCATTTTACAAAGTGAAAGATCATTTACATTTAGTATTATTTCTGCGGCCTTGGCAAGAAAGTTTATGCGTCAAGGTTGTGGGGCATACCTTGCTCACATAGTTGATACACATTTGGAGAGTCCTGGTATCAATAACATACCTATTGTACGTGATTTCCCAGAAAACCTTCCTGGATTGCCCACGAAAAGAGAGGTTGAATTTCCAATTGAGCTTATTCCTGGATCTACCCTATTTCTATCACTCCTTATAGAATGGCTCCGGCAGAATTAAGAGAATTGAAATCTCAATTGCAAGAACTTCTTGAGAAGGGTTTTATTCGACCTAGTGTTTCTCCTTAGGGAGCCCCTGTTCTATTAGTAAAGAAGAAAGAAGGCACTCTTAGACTTTGTATTGACTATAGACAATTGAGCATAATAACAATCAAGAATAGATATCCACTACCAAGGATCGATGATTTGTTTGACCAACTGAAGGGTGCTCAAGTATTCTCAAAGATTAATTTAATGTCTGGATATCACCAACTGTGTGTTAGAGAGAAAGATATTCCTAAAACTGCTTTTAGAACTCGGTATGGTCATTATGATTTTTTGGTGATGCAATTCGGATTGAGAAATGCTCCTGCAGTATTCATGGATCTAATGAATTGAGTATTCAAGCCTTATCTTGATCGGTTTGTGGTTGTCTTTATATATGATATTTTAATATTTTCCTGAAGTAGTGAAGACCATGATAAACACCTTCAGATTATTTTGCAAATTTTGAAGGAGAGGGAACTTTATGCTAAACTTTCCAAGAGTGAATTTTGGCTTGATGAAGTGACGTTTTTGGGACATGTTGTATCTGCCAAAGGCGTGAAAGTTGATCCTAGTAAGATACAAGCAGTTGTTGAGTGGAGACCTCCCAAAAGTCAAACCGAGGTAAGAAGTTTCTTAGGCTTAGTAGGATACTATAGAAGATTTGTGAAATGCTTTTCCATTATTGCCTCTCCATTGACTAAACTCTTGCAGAAGGAAGTGAAGTTTAATTGGAATGAAAAATGTCAAGAGAGCTTTGAAACTCTCAAATCCTTGCTGACTCAATCATATATACTTACTCTACCAATTGAAGGGAAGGAGTATGTAGTATACAGTGATGCTTCTCACAATGGTCTCGGATGCATTTTGATGCAAAAAGGGAAAGTTATTTCTTATGCCTCTCAAAAATTAAAACCATATGAATTGAATTATCCTACCCATGATCTTGAACTTGTTGTTGTAATGTTTCCTTTAAAAATATGGCGGCATTATTTATACGGAGAGAAATGTTATATTTTCATTGATCACAAGAGCTTAAAGTACTTGGGTACTCAGAAGGAGTTAAACCTTCGACAACATAGATGGCTTAAACTCATCAAGGATTATGACTGCACAAATGATTATCATCCAAGTAAAGACAATGTGGTTGCAGATGCTATAAGTCGTAAATCCTTTGCAAGCATTTCTTTGAGTCCTTTACCCTTGCTTCTTGAGTTAAGAGCCATAAATGTTTGTTTTACACCTGATTCAAATGGTTCAGTTATAGCTAATTTGCAAGTAAAACTTGTATTACTTGAAAAGGTGAAGGAAGCACAAAAGATAGATGAGAAACTTATAAAATTGACCAGAGAAGTTCAAATTGGGGAAAAAATTGATTTTACATTAACAGAGGATGGTGTCTTATTTTATCAAGATAGGCAATGTGTCCCTAGTGATGAAAAATTAAGGAGAGAGATACTGAGTAAAGCACATACCTCACCATATGCAATGCATCCTAAGGGTACAAAGATGTACCAAACCATCAAAGAAAATTATTGGTAGAGTGGTATGAAAAAAGACATTGCGGAGTTCATTTCTAAATGTTCGATTTGTCAACAAGTAAAGGTAGAACATCAGGTCCCAGTTGGTTTACTACCTTGTCGATGCCAAAATGGAAATGGGAGAGAATAACTATGGACTTTATTTCTGGACTTCCTCACACCTAAAGAAATCATGATGCAATATGGGTGATTGTGGACAGGCTAACCAAGAGTGCTCACTTCTTAGCAATCAGGATGAATTATGCACTTGAGCGTTTAGCCAAATTGTACATTAATGAAATCGAAAGACTACATGGGATCCCTATGTCTATTGTATCTAACCGAGACCCAAGGTTTACATCTAGATTTTGGGGTAGCTTGCAGGAAGTTTTGGGTACTAAGATGAAATTTAGCACTTCGTTCCATCCAGAGACAGATGGCCAGTAGGAAAGGGTGATACAAATTTTAGAGGATATGCTTCAAGCTTGCATTATAGAGTTTGAGGATAGTTGAGACAAATACTTGGCTTTGATAGAATTTGCTTACAATAATAGTTATCAATCGAGTATTGGAATGCCTCTCTATGAAGTCTTGTACGGAAGGAAATGTCGGACCCCTCTTTGTTGGAGTGAAGTTGGTGACAAGAAACTTATTGGTCCTGAAATTGTGCAACAAACAAGGGACAAGGTAAAAATTATCAAGGATCGTCTAAAGATTTCTTTGGATAGACAAAAGTCGTACGCTGATCTTAAAAGGCGTGACATTGAATATCAAGTGGGAGATAAAGTATTATTAAAGGTGTCTCCATGGAAAAAGATTATGAGATTTGGTAGAAAAGGAAAACTTAGTCCCCGATTTATTGAACCTTATGAGATACTTGAAAGGGTTGGACTAGTTGCGTATAAATTGGCCTTGCCACCTGAGTTAGACAAGATCCACAACGTCTTCTATGTTTCTATGCTCAGAAGATATCGTTCTGATCCATCTCATGTTCTTCCATTTGAATCTATTGAGGTTAATCCTGACTTGACATATAATGAAGAACCTATTTTAATTCAAGCTCGGGAAGTAAAGCAACTTAGAAACAAGGAAATCCACCTAGTAAAGGTACTTTGGAGGAACCATTCGGGAAAAGAAGCTACCTGGGAGAGAGAAGAAGACATGAGGACCCAATATCCGCACTTGTTTCGGGACTAGTGTAAGGTAAATTTCGAGACGAAATTTCTTTAAGGGGGAGAGAGTTGTAACACCCCTAAATACTAACCAAGAGTCGCATGTCAATTCACCCTTGCTTAATTACTACAATATGTTTTACTCTTATTTTGGGAACTTGATATGTCGTGATAATTGCTAGTTTGCTTAACATAAATTGTATCGTAATTTAAGGGATTGTATTGGGGTATTTACGTAATAGTCTAATTAGAATTATGTATAACTTTAAAATTAGGTGAAGGATATATATATATATATAGGTGTATATGTATGCATTTTGGGCAGCACACTATTTGGGCAGCCTTAAGGGACAGCTGCACAAGGATAAACATCACTTGTGTGACATATATTTTCACACCTCCTTAAGTTAAATTTGGTTCCTTTAAGTCTAAGAATCTTAGAACCTTAGTTAATCAGTTGTTCTTGAAAATTACAAGAGAAAAACTTGGTCCTTTTGGTTGGAATTCGAGACACACACTTCTCTTTAGTAAGTGATGAAATTTGTTTCTGAGCTGGGTAGTGTTTTCTAATTCATGCATAGCTCATTCTCTAGAACTTATTTTACTGTAAATAAATATGATTTGGAAAGCTAATTTATATACCTACAACTCTTATATTTATTTAAAACTCTAATTTAGCTGTTATGGATTAGAAATATGAGACGCAACATAGGACAAGTTCTATCCAGAGTTTGAAATTAGAAATCCTCTACGGACAACTGTTAGTGTTTTAAATATATCTTTTTGTACAAAATATATTTTATGGTGAGTCTTGTTGGGTTTCAACCTTAAGAGATGTACCTATATATTTCATGAAGGTTATAAATTCTAGCTTTGCCGTTTTCCTTTTCAAATATAAGTTGCAACATGAGTTACTAGGCTGGCCAGAATCACTGTTTTGGGAGCATAGTTGTATCTGTACAGGCTAAGCTTACTTGTGATGATAATTCTATTTTACCTAGACATTATTGAGATACCAGGGATTGAAGAAGTTATTTAATTGTATTTTAAGGTTGTATATACTCGTGAACAAGTTGAGGACCTTGATACGTTGGTAGGTCTACGGTTTAAACTCGCAAAGTTGTGTTGGACTATTTCTATGCTAAAGTATTAAGGTTTGTGTATAAACTTGTACTTGCACTCTTTTAACTGCTAGTATATCTCAAAGTTGATCTTGGTACCTTGGTTACCTCTTATCACTTTGCATTGTCATGTTGGTATTCTTTAAGACGTTAAAAACACTTGTGTAACTCGCCCACTTGTACGGATTGTTTGATCACTTGGCACTCTTGTTGGGACCTTGTCCTTCTTGTTGCTGTAACTTTGTCACTATTGTTTTGCCTCTTGATTCGGATCATTTGTCATCTTAACTCTGGATTTTTAGTCTGTCCTAAGAATGAAAGTTGTTCATTTTAAGTACGAACTAGAAAGTCATTTTTAATATGGTTCCTGGTTCTCTTGATTATTAGGCTTTGACCTTTCTTGATATAAGGCGTCGACCCTTCTTGATACCTGCTTATGCTTGGTGTGATGACATGATGTATATATTGGGCGAGCCTTGTTATTGAATCTCTTGGAAAATGGTGCTATGAGCGTGTTTGACATATGGATCTTTAAATATCGAACTTGATACTCTTTACATATTGTTACTTGATTTAATAATTATGTTTCAATTGTGCTGCACATGACTTGAGAAAAGGAGCTTGGTGAATTTTGAGGGCTCCAAACCTATAGTTTTTACACCACTAAGCTATATGCTGAGCGATAGTTGTTTCTATCATAGGGAATGATCGAGAGAAGGCATGAAGCTGACCATTGGAGTTGTATATTTTGAGAGCCTTAAGGAAGATCACATTTGCATATAGACATCTATATTTTGTATAAACTTTAGGACTTATACATGGTCTATGTGTTGTGTATTTACATGAAATTTTGAGGGCTAATCTGATCATGTCACTATGGGTTGTAATATAAGTATGGCTACATGTTTAGTTCATTTGGGGTGTGTAAGCCCAAGTCTTGTAATATATTAAATTTACTGTTTGTTTTGAATGATTGTATGAAGCATGAACCACCTAGTTTGGGTACTCAGAAGTTGGTAATATTCTTTTTATATATTTTTTACTAGTGTGAGGACAATATATGCATAAAAACTAATCTCGTGAGTTATTGACTTACATTATTTTAGAAGGGTCACTACATAGGATTTATGGAAGGTAGATTTCCTAAATCCATGTTTGAACCAGTGTTACATGATCAGTGAGAGAAATGTAATGCTGTAGTTTTGTCCTGGATCATGAATACTATTAGACCATTACTAAATTCAATTTGAGTATGCTTTTGATGCAAGGAACGTCTGGCTAGATCTTAGGGAAAGATTTGATAATGTGAATGGCTCTAGGATCTTTCATATTCACAAAGAAATTCATACTCTCACACAAGGAACAATGACCATTGCTGACTATTTCTCCAAACTGAGAGATCTCTGGGATGAATATGATGCCATTATGCCCTGTCCATCATGTCCTTGTGTAGAATCAACAAAATTTAGTAAACATTGTGACTATCAGAGATTACTTCAATTTCTGATGGGTCTAAATGAGTCTTATTCCCCACCTAGAAGTCAAATTCTCATGATGAGTCCCATTCCTACATTGAACAAAGTCTATGCTCTTCTTATGGATCAAGAGTCTTAAAGGAACCTAGTGCACTCCACTTCACCTGGTTGAGGAACTGGTCTAATTGAAGGTGCAGTTATGAACAGTCACAGGAACTCTACCTATCATACAGGATCAAGTAATAACTCTGGTCCTAGTCGAGTCTATAGTGGTGGTGCAAGCTCATCTGGCAATTACAAACCTACGCAGAATGTGTAAATATGTTCTCACTATGGATGCAAGGTCACTTCAAAGAGCAATGCTACAAAATTGTTGGCTATCCAACAGATTTTAAGTCAAAGAGAAAAGGCTCAACTCCAAGTGTTTCTGCCAACCAGGTTGAGACTTCTTCAGGGAGCAATTACAGGACCAGTCCTACTCAAGTGCAGCAGTCTGCAGCTTTCTTCACTAAGAAACAATACCAACAGATCCTTCAATTGCTTTCAAAAACAAATGGTGACAGATCAGTGGAATTCCCTGCAAAAGTTGCTTCTGTTGATACTAAGGCTGGCAAGGGGACGGGGACGGGACGAAGGGGGACTGGACGCTGGGGGGATTTTGGGGGGATCGGGATTGGGGGGATGAAAATACGTCCCGTCTCATCCCACTATATATACGGGATGGGATGGGGTTTTGCGGGACGGGGGATTTTTTATATACTTATTTTTTTGTATTGAAAAATTTGAAATTACATGTTAATAAATAATATTTTTAGTTTATTTGGTTTTTTATACATTTTTAGTTAATAAATAATGCTTAAGTTTTCAAATTTCAAATTTGAGAAGTTCAAATTTGTTTTTTAAATATTTCAAAGTAATTTAAATTTGAAATTTCAAATGTCAAATTTCTATTTTTAAATTAAGTATTTTAAAGTTAGTTTAGTATACATGTAAATATGTATCTATATATTAAAATTAAAATGCAAGACCATAGTTGTATAAAAAAGACTTAAATAAAGCTTTCAAATTTATTTAGAAGTTAGAACTTACAATTTACAAATATTAGCAGAGTAACTAATCCACGCAGCCACCTTCTAGGAAGGGTTCCGTTTCAATAAGTTCTCAAATGTAAAACTAATATTTGTTACAAATATTATATGAGCAACTAATTTACGCAGCCACCTTCTAGGAAGGGTTCTGTTTCAATTAGTTCTTTGATGTAATATAATATCTGTGTTCTCCTTTAAAACTCAATTCTAATTGTCGAATCATATCGATGGTGACATCCTCCGGTGTTGGCAAACTTGCTAGAAACTCTTGTGACTCTAATTCATCGTCATTAGATTCAATGATCGTTTCAATCCAAGATTCTTGTTTGAAACTTATCTTTGGCAAATTATAATTCCTTCTCTCGGCGTTAATCCAGTCTCTAAATAAAACTGATGTTTCCAAACTTTCTTCCGCCAATGAATATCTATGATCGCCAATTTGAAACCTTGCCGCACTAAAAGCAGCCTCTGATGCAACTGATGAAGCTTGAATAGCTAGAACATCACGAACCATTTTGCTCAAAATTGGAAATGCAACGCTCCGCCTCCTCCACCATGCTAATAAATCTTCATTGTCATCTTCGTCTTTCACTGTTTCTAAAGATTGATTAAGATATTCTTCAAAATCATCACGGTTAGTAGAATTAAGACCAAGAAAACCTCGCATATAACTTGAAATTCGAGCTTTACTCTGAGGATTAGAAGTTTGACCAACTTCTCCTTGAGTATTTCCTATAGTTCTATATTTTTCATACAAAAATTTTTCTTCTACTTTTATGCTAGACTTACACATTTCACAAGTTGGACTTTCTTCTGGTAAAATTTCTAAAGTATCATAAAAACTATCAACAAGTGCGTGCACACCTCGTAATTTATATTCAGGATGAAGTAAAGTAGAAGTTAAATAAATTTGAGGAATAGGAAAAAAATATTTTTTAAATTTTACAATCATACCTTCAGTTGCAACTCTAAATTTTTCAATTTTTTTGTATTTAGAAAATTGAATTGAAATAGCACAAATATTTATTAATATTGATGAAATAGTAGGATAATAAATTCCAGAAAACATGGTTGTAGCATCATAAAAAAGTCTTAAAAATTCTATTAGTTCATTAGTTTGATCCCAATCTTCTTCACAAATCCTATCTAATGGGTCAGCATTATAAGCATTAAACACCATTTGTACGGGGTTTTTATATTCCTAAGCAACTGAAAGCATTTTTTAAAAAGAATTCCACCTTGTTTTAATATGTCTTGGAATTTTTCTTGGTGGCAAATCACAAAGTACACAAAATTTCCTAATTCTAGCAACTCTATGAGCATAAAAAATCCATGCAACAGCATATTCAATTTTCATACAACCACAATCAAATAATTCAACACCATCTTGTACAATTAAATTTAATACATGTGCAATACATCTAATATGAAAAGCATTAACATCAATTGGACATAATCTAACTTTTAACATACTAGCAGCGTTTGTATTATTAGATGCATTATCTAATGTGACAGACATTACTTTATCTATAAGCATGTAAAAATCTAAAACACTCAAAATATTTGAAGCTAAATATGAACCAGTTTTTTTCTCTACACATTCTTTATAACTTAAGATTCTTTTTTGCAAACTCCAGTTATTATCAATCCAATGTACTATAATAGTTAAACAATCATGTCCATTAACACTACGACCCATGTCCGAAGTTATGGACACTCTACAATCTAATATGCTAAACATACAATGAAGATATTGACAATATTTACCTTGACATTAATATCAAAATCATTAACTGGAATTCCTTTTTTCCTATCGGCTAATGCTTTAGCTTTTTTATATTCAATCGGCACACAAGATAACAAATGTCTATTTAAGCCCTCCGTCCCACCTTGACCCACACCTTGTCTATGTTTAAAAGGTTGTTTACATTTATTACAAATTGCAATAGAGTTTTCTTTATCTAAAGTCATAAATTGCCACACAATAGAAGTTTTAGGGCGTTGATACTTCACCTTCTCCCTTGTAGGAGGTATAAGGGGTGAGCGTCGACAATTTTGCCCCGTTGAATTTGTAGTTTCAGTTGGAACTTCTGTCACCGGACTAGTAGGTGTATCTTCTAAATCTTCTTCTCCTGGATCAACTTCTACCTCTTCACCTGAATATTCATCAAGATTATGATTAATATTACCATAACGTTGTTCTAAACTTTCATGATCGAGTTGAACATTTGAATAAATATCATAAGAAGTATCATCAACATAAGTAGAATCATTTGTATTAAATCTAACTCTAGACATTGATTTAGAAGAAGTACCACCATAGTTACTCTTATTTTTTTCCTTACTACTTTTTTATTAAAATTAAATAATTTACTAATGACACTTGGTTCTTTCTCTTTTCCTTTACCGGTATCCTTTTTGCTAGAACTCATATTTAATTATATGTAAAGTATAATATAAAAATAATAATAACACAAAAATTAATGACGAAAAATAAAATATAAATATTATGAAACGAATATACCAAACGTCTGCGTTAATAGCAGACGTTATAACCGATTCTTGAAACTTGTAGTTTATTGTAACTTGTAATTTGGAACTCCAATACTTGATAGCAAATATAAGAATTATATATATTATAATATAATATGAAAATTTAGAATTGAAATATATGTATTTTGATATAATATGAGACTTAAATGGAATACAAAACTAAGATTTGAGATTGAGACTTGAGAGGATATAGAAAATAGATGAGAGAATAGATGATTTTGTAAGAAATAAAAAGGGATAGAGGGGTATTTATAATGTTAAAATGGGTTAAAGTGTATTTATGATAACTTGAGAATTTAAATTAAAATATTAAAAGTAGGGGGATGGTAGGGGGTGGTAGGGGGTGTTGGGGAAGTGAAAAAGTGGGATAAATCCTTTGGGGGGGGGGGGGGGGGGGGCCACTAGCCGTTGCCCCAACGAATATAATTTAAAAAGTTAAAAAAAAAAAAAGATCCCGCGAACCGGCCGATTCAACCGGGCCGGTTCGACCGAGACCAAAAGGGTGAACCGGCCCCTAACCGGTCCCTTATCCCGAAAGTCCCCCCAACCCGCAAATTAAACGGGACCGGGTCCAGCTGGCCGGTTCTCGAACCGGTCTCGGGCCGGTCTGGGCCGACCCGGTCCCTTTGCCAACCTTAGTAGATATAGGTAATTCTCCTTCTGCATCTTTGTGTTCCTATGGTCCTGGTGAATGGATTATAGATACAGGAGCTACTCACCATATCACCTCTTCTCTAGCTTCACTTGCTACTCATAATGCAGCTCCAAGTGATTCAACTAGTAAAGTGCACCTACCTAATGGTAACACAGTTGCAGTGTCTCATATTGGTAGCACATGTATCTTGGCCAACCAAACCATATCCAATGTGTTGTACTTACCTGACTTTCAAGTTAACTTAGTATCAGTCTCCAAGCTTATTAAGGAACTCAAGTGCATGGTGGCATTCTTTCCTGACTTGTGTTTTTCAGGATCTCTACACTGGTCATGTAAAGGGGATTAGTTAGGAAGATCATGGACTCTACATAACAAGGGGACCTAATCAATCTCTAAGGAAGCTGGTCAATAGTTGTATGAGTTCTAGGAGTCGAAGTCATAGCACCTCTGTTACTAAGTCCATTGTTTTACCTTATTTACATTCTATTTCTATCTATAAGTCAGCTTATATATGGCACAAAAGGTTAGGACATGCACCTATTATTATAATAAAGAGACACAAATCTCTTAGTGTATTAAATAGCCAGGATAATTCACATTGTACAATGTGCCCTCTAGCTAAGCACACTAAACTCCCTTTTTTCCTAAGTACTACTTTGTCTAAATGTGTATTTGAATTGTTGCATTGTGATATATGGGGACCCTACAAAGTGCCCACCTACAATGGGAAAAGGCTCTTTATTACAATTGTGGATGATTACAACAGATATACTTGGTCGTTTTTACTTGATTCCAAAGCTGATACCATAGTGATCCTAAGGAAATTTCTTACATAGGTTAAAAATGTATTCTTCACCACTGTTAAAACCTTGAGAACAGATAATGGGTGTGAATTTTTCAGTCATTATTTTCAAAGCATGCTAGGAGACCTTGGCTTTGTCCATCAAACAACTTGTGTGTACACACCACAGTAAAATGGTGTTGCTGAAAGAAAACACAGAACCATCTTAAATATGGCAAGGTCTATAAGGTTTCAAGCCTCTATTCCACTTCAATATTGGGGTGAATGTGTTTCCACTTCTGTATACATATTGAACAGGCTGCCTTCAGGAGTATTCTTTGTCTCATCTGAGGATATTTGGTTGTCTATGTTATGCATCCTGTCCTAAAGTGTTGGACAAATTTGCACCTAAGGCAATTCCTGCAGTTCTTATGAGGTATTCCACCACACAAAAAGGGTACATTTTGTATGATCTTCATGGTTATGATTACTTTGTTAGTCAAAATGTTATTTTCCACAAACATTTATTTCCCTTTAAGCATGCTCAAGAAGCATCAAATCCTATGTTTCTAGTACTGGATTTCGTGCCAAGAGATGACAGTCCCACTGTCATATCAGGTGCTAATACTTCACCTCCACAGCAGTTTCCTGATGTGCCTAAATCATTCCCTGAAGGTCCAACTGGCTCTCCTATTCTTGTGCCTCCAGCTCCCTCTCCACCTTCTATTTTCCTAGCTGAATCCACTAGAAGATCCACCAGGGCCAGCAGACCTCCAATTTGGTTGCAAGACTTTGTCACTCAGCTATGAGGCAACATTTGTCTCTATCCCTTAGCTGATCAACTCACATATTCTAAGTTGTCCAAATCTTATCAACGGGTGTTAAAAGCATACTCAACTGTTTATGAGCATGTGTCTTACAAAGAAGTTGCTTTTGATCCAGCTTGGGTACAAGAAATGCAGTTAGAGATTAAAGCCTTACAAAACAACCAGACATGGAGTATTGTTGATCTTTCACCTGGAAAGAAGCCAATTCTTTGTAGGTGGATTTATAAGGTTAAATACTTGTCATCTGGAGAGGTGGAAAGTTCAAGGCCATACTAGTAGCCAAAGGGTCTAGCCAAAGAGAAGGCCTTGACTATGGAGACACATTTAGCCCAGTCGTAAAGATGGTTACAGTCAGATCAATTGTAGTACTAACTGCCTCTAAAGGCTGGCATATCTTCCAAATGGATGTTCACAATGCCTTTCTCAATAGAGATCTTCTTGAGGAGGTATACATGGATATTCCTTATGGTTTTTCTAGACAGGGGGAGAGTCATAAGGTCTGTAAATTACAGAAGTCTTTGTATGGGCTCAAACAAGCACCAAGGCAGTGGAATGTGAAATTAACAGAGGCTCTGGTAACTATGGGGCTCAAGTAGAGTCATTATGATTAATCCTTATTTACAAAATTGGCTGGGAGTGATACTAGTCTAAGTATATGACTTATTGATCACTGGAAACAATCACCAGATGTTGTGTGACACTAGACTAGAAATTCAAAAGAAGTTCAAGATGAAAGATTTTGGGGAATTGAAGTTCTTTCTTGGCATTGAATTCTCTAGGTCCAACAAGGGGATAATAATGTCACAGAGGAAGTATGCCTTAGAGTTGATATCTGAATCTGGCTTAGGGGGAGCAAAACCAGCCTGCACACCATTGGAGACTAATCAAAAGCTCACATCAGTCAAATATGATGAGCACATTAACAATGGACTTGTTAGGGATGATGACATTCTAACTGATATTACACAGTACTAAAGACTAGTAGGAAGGCTTTTATATCTTACCATGACAAAACCTGCTATTGCATTCTCAGTACAAGTCTTAAGTCAGTTTATGTATTGCCCTAAACAATCACATATGGATACATCTCTAAGAGTCATCAGATATATCAAGAAAGCACCTGGATTAAGTTTGTTTATGACACCACTTCACTAACAGCCTACTGTGACTCTGACTGAGGAGCATGCTTGGAAACCAGGAAGTCAATCACAGGATACTTGGTTAAGTTTGGAGGAGGACTTATCTCTTGGAAGTCTAAGAAACAGGACACAGTTTCAAGGAGTTCTACTGCAGCAAAGTTTAGAAGCATGGGTGCATGCACTGCTGAAGTAACTTGGTTGATTAATTTGTACAAAGAGTTGGGAATTAAAGTATCCTTGCCAGTGAAAATGATATGTGACAGCAAAGCAGCAATACAGATTGCAGCTAATCCTATCTTTCATGAGAGAACAAAACATTTTGACATTGATTGTTACTTTGTTAGAGAAAGACTTTGTCAAGGGGTGATCAGGACTGAACATGTGAACACTAAAGACCAACCAGCCGACCTACTTACTAAGGGCTTAGGGATGATGCAGCACAATGAGTTGATGGATCAGCTTGGACTGAAGAATGTATTCCAACCATGAGCTTGAGGGGGAGTGTTAATCAGTATAGAGAAATAACAAGCTACATGTATGAGTTAGTTAAAAAGGGGTCTAGATCCCAAGAATCAATTAGTAAGTTTGTTAGAATCATAAGTGTGTATATATACATCTCAGTAGCTGATGTATTATTCATTCACGTGTAAACAATGTAAAGGCAACTTGATGTGAGCTCAATAATATCTTTTCTTCTTCTCTTCTTCTCTTCTTCTCAGCTCTTTCTCCAATTACTTAAGATCTTAATCTCTATTAATGGAGTTATCAAGATGTAGACTGGAATAAAAGAAAAATTATACACATGCAATTATAAATAAATTTAAAGCAAGGCAACGAAATTGGAGAGGTAGAAGAAACAGCGTGTACTGTTCATCTTCACAAATAAACAAAAATAGAGGAATCTTAATTTCACTCAATTTAAGCATGGATCTGAGCTTGAACGCTCAAATCATGTTCTTCAACACTAAAAATTAAACTCAATCTAAAAAAGTTAACATCTACCATTTAGATGACAGATTATTACATGTATTAAGGTAGTAATATGTGCAAAATTAGAATGAAACTACAAAAGACACAGTTGAGAAAAGCAAACCTGAGAAAGTAGAAGAAGCTAAAAGAAGAAGAGATTAAAAAAAAGAATTTAACTTTAAGTTCAAAGAAACATTTGTTGAGTCTTTGGATAAAGACATGTGGAGAAGAGCACAATTCTAGATAAAGACACGTGGAAAAGAAACACTATTGTAGAGGATGAAAGATAGAGGACAAAATGTCAAAAAGACCATTATTTTCATTTTAATTATAATGAAGGACACACATGTTGATACCAAGTGTGATCTCACACTAGTAGAATTAAGCATTTTTTCAATATCTGCTTGATTTCTTTGTTACACCCCCACTTGCCTATTCATTTGTGGGTGGTAAGCGGCAGACACTTTGGACTTTCTATAGGACCCATTTTATTTACAGGATTTATTACTACTTTAGCGACTTTAGCGGCTTAGCCAATTACTCGAGATTCTAGATTATTCCATTTTCTCATGTTAGCAATGTACAGTGGTCAAATTGGATCATTTTTGTCTTGAACCTTTTACTTTTTTTAATCATGTAGGAGTTAGAATTAATTCCTGTTTATCTATTTCTATCCATGTGGGGAGGAAAGAAACGTCGCACACCCATATTTAGCCATTAAATTCCTCTTCAATGAGTTACAAAAGTAACTTTCTCTCAATGCCCTCAGAGTGTCAAACCTTGAGAAGATTTTCTCATAAAACTCATAATGTATTTTGCATTATTGGTGAGAAGAGAATTAGCCTCAAACTATTTAGACACATAATCTATGATTACTAGAATATATTTGTGCATGAATGAGGGAGTCAATTCCCCATAAAATTGGTGTTCCACACGTAAAATATCTTTACTTTTAGAATATTTTGTAAAGGTATCTCATATCTCCTTCAAATTATGACTTGTTCCTTGGCACCTGTCACAACACTTAACAAACATATATACATTTTTAATTAGAGTAAGCCAAAGAAAATCAAATTGTTATATCTTTGCAGCTATCCGATCACCACTATATTGTCCTCTAAGGAAAAGTGCTATAACTTTTTAATATTTTTTTTTTCGAAATGTAACGTCTAAAATTTTTATTGGATTCCTGATTGAATTAGTATGGTTCATCCCATATATAAAATGGAAAAGATCTAAAAATACTCCTAAATTATAGGAAAGGGTTTAAAAATACCCTTCATCCATCTATTAGTCTAAAAATACCCTTTCATTCACCTTTTAGCCTCACTTATATCCTTGAAACAAACAATTCTCTCTTTATTCTTTATTTTTAAAAATATTTATTATGTGTCATTCTCCTATTGGATAATATAAAGAGTCCACCTCAATTAGACTATTTTTCATTAGGCAAAAGGGTCTGATGGATACTTATATTTATATGCGTTCGTATTATGACCCTTCTACTTAACATTTTATCAACTGAATTCTTAAACTCAATAAAATTCAATTTACTAAATTCCTCCGACCATTGACCATGCTTATGTGACATTAAGATGACTGAGTTGGCTAGAGAGTGTGAATACACTGTTAAGGCAAGTGTACACCTTATTTAAAATTAAAAAATATCAAAAAAATAAAAGAATAAAATAATTAATTTAAAAATTAAAATTTAAATTAAAAACCCCTTCTTTTTCACCCCCACCCACCTACTTTTTCAGGCATCCCTATCCCTGCTCAACCCTTTTTTTTCCTTTCATTTTCTTTAGACGATCTAATACGCCAGAGGTGGGCAAGGAGTCTCCTGGCATGCTGGTTCGACAGAGGTTGCCGGCGTCTCCTACTGGTTCCAGGGAGGCAGTCCTTGATGTTTTGCAGGGGATCACTGGTGGTGCATAGAAAGAAAGACAATAAAGGGGAGAACAGTGCGGGTGAGCGTCGAGGAGCTGGTCACGACGGTGAAGAGGTTTGGCCGCCGGAGTTGTGGTGCGGCGACTTAGATTAGTGAAGGTTGGAGAAGAATGAAAGGAAAATGTAGAAGGTGATCAACGGAGATAGAGATATGTGAGGGAGAAAGTATTTGTGGTCTCACCGGCAAGAAGAGTGGTGGTTGTGGCAGCTTTCTCCGGTGGATTTTGGCCATTTCATGGCTGGATCGGGTAGAATACGAGTGGAGACCCAAAATTTACTTTAAAGAATAAATTAATACTCCATTCATTTCACAAAGAATGACTTCCTTTCCTTTTTAGTCAGTTTAAAAAAGAATGACTTCTTTTTTTTTGTAACATTTTAATTTCAATTTTACACGTGGCATGTTTAAGGCCACAAGATTAAGGGGCAATTTTGTACATTTAACATAACTTTAATTTAGGACCACATATTCAAAAATCTTCTTTATTTTAATAAACTTCGTGTCAAGTCAAACTAGCTTATTCTTTGTAAAACAGAGGAAGTAATTTTTAAAAATAGTTAATACATACAATTATGACGTGGTATTAATTTAAGTGACATGAATTTGACATGTCATCTATTCAAGGGAGAGTGAGTTATACACATGGTAAGAGGGGTTTAAAAATCATTTTTTGATTGAGTTTAGGGATTTAGTTGGTAAAAGATTAAGTAGAATGATCCATAATATAAACACATACAAGTACAAGGGTCCACCAGACCCTTTACCTCTTCAAGACCCCAATTTTTTTCTATATAAAAAAATATTGTAGTTTTTTATCATTTATTTATTTTTGAATCCAACTCCTCTCCATTTCTTCAAATTTTTACTTAGATTGAAGACACATGACATAAGAAAAAATTAACGGCTAATATTTAATTAATTAAATCAAGATTCTAAACATGATATAGATGATTAATATTTTATAAATAAATTTATTATGTCATAATCATAACAATATATTATCTTATCCATAAATACATTACACACATTTTTCTCTATTTTCCTACTTAAATTTTCCCTATGGCTACAACCGTCCATCTGTTTTTTTTCTTTTTTCTTTTTTTTAATGAGTTAACTTTTAAGTAAAATTGTTTGTGGAACTTCTTCTTTGAAAAGTATTTTTCACAGATTAGCAAAAAAATTAAGTTAACAATTTTTTTTATCTATTTTAAAAAGGAAGATAGATATTGTGGCACTATTAATATTCTTATGATATATTAATTATTTGAAACAAACTTTTTTTTTAAAAAAAAATTAGAGCAAATACAAAAAATACTAGATTTTTTTTTAAAAAAAAAAGGGGTCTTGAAGAAGTATATATTTTTTAATTTGAATAGATTATGGGGAAAAAAATTAATAGAGATGAGATTTTTATTTTATCTAATAAAAAAATGACAAATAATATTTTTTTATAAAAAATAAAACAAATATAAACTTTGGTTGTTAGTCATAAAGGTATAAATTAGTCAAAAAGGTAAATGAAAGAGTATAAATGAGCCAAAAAGGTGCATGATGGGGTATAGGTGACCCAAAAAGGTGAATGAAAGGGTATTTTTAGACCAAAAGATGAATAAAGGGTATAGTTTTGAACCTTTTTAGTAAATAAAATTAACATAATGAGTCAACTTCTTCTGATGGAAGCTTATCCTAAGTGATAAATGTCACTTACAAGGAGATTTACTATGTCTGTATTTGTTAAATCTAGTATATTGAATCTAAATTTGGTAGATGAAAAAACAACGATAAACAACCCTTTTTCTATCAGTGTATAATTAGTTTGAGCTGCATCTAACACCTTGTTGTCATAGTATATTGAATAGCCAATTCTCTCCTCCTTTTAACTCAAAAATTGTGCTTATTTATGTGTCGCTAACATTACACATTAATTCAAATGACGGTGATATTTCTGGTGCAATCATAACTAGTGAAAACATCAATTATCTTCGATTTGACTCTTCAAATATATGCAGTTGAACAAATTATATTAAATTTGAACATGACTTTTTTTTCAGCAACTTAATGGGGCCTTGACACTTTTGAGAAGTTTTTGATAAATCTATGATAGAGTTTAACGTTTACCTAAATGCTTCGAACTCCACCAATAGATATAGGGGATACCAACTTTTAATTACCTCCATTTTAGTTCTTTCCACCTCTAAGACCTCTTTGGATATCTTGTGCCCCATTACATTTTTTTTTTTTTTACCAAACAGTGACTTCTATTTTTGTTGTGCATTTAATTGTTCTTTTTGCATTGTTCCAACCACATGTCTAAGTTCTGAAAACATATCATTATAAAATTTGTGTAAATAAAGAAGTATCCCATGAACACTTCTACAAACTTCTCCACCGTCTCTACAATAATATTGTCATCATGCATCTTTACAATGTGGCCGGTGCATTGCATAAGTTGAATTGCATGCATATGAAAAAATATATACATCCTATATAAATAAGAAAATGTGATTTTCTAAAGCAATGTCAATCTGTTTGTAGCCTTAATAATCATTCAAGAAAAAGATAATACTCTTATCTAGCTAATTTGTCTAGTACCTGATCAATAAATGGTATAGTATAGTGATCCTTTCTTATTGTTGCATTTAGCTTTTTATGGTCTACGCAAATTCATCAATTTGGGATAGTGCGTGATGAAATAAAATAATTTTTTTTTAAAAAAATTGCAATCACTTTCTTTACTCCTTTTTTTAGGTACCACTAGAGCGGACTTGCCCACTGCTTATCGGAGATTAAATATACAATTCTGACGTTTAATTATTTAATTACTTTTTTTCTTATCACTTTTTTCATAGGACGAACACAACAATAGAATGTTGTACTATGTGCTAAAAGGAGTGTACAAAATTTTCTAGGAATTACTACAACAGTGGTAATTCTATAAAAGGACACGTGGATATTACAATTACATGTAGCTAACCACTATATTTTTTCACATATATTTTATTCTGTGGTTAGATTATGATTTCAAAAATTTTGTTCACTTCCCCTCTTCTTCAGCATTTCAATTTTGAAATTGAATCTCAGTTTCAATACCTTTCTCTTTGCTTAAACTAGGGCATTCGTGGACAATATTGAGTTTTATTTTTCTTTACTTTTTCGTTGCAGTTACTAACCAAAGTATGAATTTTCTTAGTTTTACTTCAATTTTCTTTTTGCCTCTGCTTGGTCTATTCCCTAATTCTACATATGCATGCTTAGTTATAGCTGATACTTGCTTCTTCTTCTGGTTATAGGGTTTGGATTGACTTATTTTAAACACTTTTTAAGACTAAATTGCTTTTAAGCATTTTTGGAGTGCTTGAGTAAATTAAAAAGTGTGTACCAACATTTGATTTTAAGTTAAAATAATAAAAATACGTCAAATGCCTTAAGTTATGATTTCTAAGGGATGATCTTTGGCTTATAAGTTAAAAAGTAAAAGTCTATCCAAACAAGCTATTAATTTTAGAGATTGTGTCATGTAGCAGAGTGCAAACATGCATTAATGTTTACACTGATTTTATATTTACATTTTTAACGCACATCAGATGTTTGAAAAAATGTCACTGTTTCTTTGCACAATTATGCAGTAAAATATCTCAGTTTTGCATACTTTTAAAGTTCTTTCAATGTACACATGTTAATATATGTATATATATTGTGTTGTTTTATATTATCTTTTGTTAGAGGATTTATTTTCGGTGATCTTTTATGGTGCAAATATGAGGTTTCATTTCTTTTCCTTGGAGTTCCGAAAAGAAGTCTGAATTTAAATATTGATATTTTGAAAAAGCAGATAGTTTTAATATGTTTTGTATTTGCCAGATACACTTATATATTTCAGAAGTCATTTGAGAACTTCAACTAATTAGCACCCCAAAAGGTTAGCTTTTTTTCTCTTACTCCTTTGGATCTCTCTAAATTGTTTGGTATTTTTAGTCGTCTTTTATTTTTTTTGTGGTAATGCATGCTTTTTTATCATGTATATATTTGCTTGTGATATCTATTTATTTGTTTTTGTAATAATGAAAGTATTGATGACACAATTCATTTTCATTAGATTTTGAATCTGACAATTGATTTTCCCATGTGTATCGTGAACTCTGGCAAAGCAAAAGAGAAGTTGGCATCAAAGGGTTTAAATAGAAATTTCAAAAGTGATATTATTTCGTTGATTTTTTAATTGAAATTTCAAGTTTTGTTGGTTTTAGTTCTCTTTTTCTCTCTGTTGTCTGTTTTGAAATCTACAACTGATTTGACCCATACATGGTTATCAAATCTCCACTTCTTCTTCGTTTCTCTACAGTTGAGTTGAACTACTAGCGGTGATCAAATCTTCACTTCTTCTTTGTTTGTCTACAATTGTTTAGATGGTAAGTGGTAACCAAATCTTCATTTCTCCTTCGTTTCTACAATTCCTATTTCACATACTTCATATAACATGCCTTTGATGTAGATTTTCTTTCCTTTGATCATTGAAAACCTTGGACCCATTTGTTGTGCAACAAGTTTAATCAGTTCAAATAAATATGAAAAGAAGGAATTTTTATTTATACACCCCTGATGTGAAGCTTTCTATCAGTTCAGTGCGTCTACAAGTGATGACTGTCAAATGGGTGAATTTGCTGATCTCCACAATCGACTCTGCAAGAATGTTGAAAAAACACGAAAACCTTATTAAGTGTTTGAGAAAGTAAGCGAAAAGGTAGTTTCTTATCCTATTGTTCTTCGAATTCTCTTAGTATCATAAGTAATCTTTATCGGTAACAAGAAATGTGTGGTTATAATATATTTTTCCTTTTGAACATGGCATTTTGCTGAGACAAAGCATGTGGAAGTGATTTTTCCATAGATAAGCACACCTGTCACGAGAATAGCTGTCACACTTTTATTAGTGCCTTTAATTTGCAAGGATATCTTGATTAGGGATGGCAGTGGAGCGGGCTGGGGTGGGGCAGATTGAAAATGAAAAATATTGTTATGCGGGGCGGGGCAGATTAAAAATTTTGCAGATTAAGCTCAACCCACTCCACCTCCTTCCCACTCCACCTCATTGCCATCCCTAATCTTGATTTGTTATCCTTGATATTTTGAGTTGTTGCGACACTTGGTTGTATTGTAGATCACTATCAATCTGAATCTACTACTTAATTGGTTGTTCCTCTTTTTAACTCTTGAGAAATGTAACTTCTTATTTCATTATTTTAATTTTTTTTAATCCCTATATGCCCTTCTTTTGTTACTCAGGAGAGATTTATGTATTAGAATGAGTGATTTGGTTAAGCAAGATGTATGTGGTTAGTTCATTTTGATTTTATTTTGTCTTGATTTCTTAATGTTGCAGTTCTGATTCACTACTCAACAATAGCTATCGGGACCAGTGATTTGGTCTTTCGGAAAGAGTATCTCTACCTCCACAAGGTAGTGATAAGGTTTGATAAGGTATGTTGTTGTTTGACCATTATTGATTTGCATAGTCTCTTCCTCATTGTACTACTTAACTATCATGGTAGACTTCAGGGTCCAAGCATTGTTCATGTTTATTACCTACTTTAATGTTCTCCAAGTGCTTTTGTTTCAAAATTAAGTACACTAATATGTCAGTTACCTGTGTTCCAGATCAAGCTGGATAAAAGTGGTATTGGGAAGAGAGGGACAACAAAACGGGAAGTGGGATGAGAGGGACGACAAAATGGGAAGGGGAACGGCATGAAGGTGCACATGAAAGTGCAAGATAGACAAAAAAAAAAGGTCATTTTCTATGAAGTTTTACCAATTTACTCAATTTCTTTTTGGTATTCAATATGATGCCACGGAATTGACACATTCACTTTGACTTCAATTTGTCTGCTTCACATGATTCATCTACTCCATTCCTCTGGTACCATCATCTTTCATTTACTTTAAAGTGTTCATTATTGTTTTATCAGATTTAGAAGCTACAACATCTTAAGTGCAGTAATTTAGATAGCATCAATTACTGACCTTTTTACTTGGAAAAATAGAATACAAAACAAAGTATATGATCTTTCACATCAATTGTGGATACACTTTCTCCAATAACTTGCAGGAACAACCAATAGTAATTTCTGGGCACTAAAAATCAAATTCGTACAAAAAGTTGGAAGAGTTGTCGGTCCCTGTGAAAGTTGTGACACTACTAGAATTTGAATGATAGATTGTAAAAGTATAATGTTCCTCGCTACTTCTTGAGCAATTCTTCTTTTCTTTCATTCTTTTGAAGTTGTTTAGTTTGTGTTAACATTTCATGTCTCTTTCTCTTTTGATGGTTTGGATAAACTTTGTTTCTAATTTTTCAGATCAGCCGAACAAACACATAATTTGAATTAGTTGACTACTTGCAATTTGTCACTTGTACAAATTAATAGTTTCCAATAATACTTTGTTTATAGAGAATAATAGACTAATTATGTTGGGCCCGTATAGACTAATTATGTTGGGCTCGTGCTAAGCACGGGCCATGCCCTTCTAGTATTTGAGATGTGATAGTTTCGGTTCCAACACGGAGTGCTTCACCCTTAACCAGAGGTCTCGGGTTCAAGCCCTGAGTATGGAGAAAATCCTATTGGGAGCGTCACCCCTGAATGGGCCCTACAGTGTGCGATCTGAATTTAATCGAGACTTCAATGTGGGATCTGGACACCAGGTGAGAAACCAAAAAAAAAGTTTCGGTTCCAACTGATGAGGCTCTATGATTGTAGACTTGGGACTTGAATCAAGTGCTCTGTCTAGTAGCTTCACCATGTTGCATTCATAACTACTTACGAGGTCTAATATCAGTGCTACATCTCTATAAATATCTTTATTTATAATCGTCTTTTGATAAGTATCAACAACACCTAATTATTTTGACAATTGTTAGAATTGTTGCAATAGACCCTCTATAGCAAATAGTTTCCAAAACGTTGCTACAAAATTCATTGTCGTAGGTCCTAATTTGTTGACGTAGGACCAAGTTAGAATAATAAAATTTGGCTCAAGAACTTGATACGTTAATATAATGATATCAAAATAATATTGCACTGAATTTGATAAGTTGATATAATGATATCAGAATAGTGTTGTTGCTTCAATATAGTAATAACTTGTTGCAATGCTTGGAATTTGAAGAAGACACCAAAAAAATAAATTTGATATTTTTTTATAAATAGATAAGAATGGATTTTGTACAATGTAGAAGGTATGACGTTCGGAAGACTTTAGAATATTCAATAATAAGAGAATTGCTCGGATGTTAAACACCCCTCACTTTCAGGCTTAAGATTGTGAGTTTGAGTCACCAAGGGAGCAAAAATTATGAGAGCTCCTAAGGAGGGGTAAAAAAAAGAAGAAAAAAAAAAAGAAAAAAAGAAGAAAGGAAGAATGAACCGAGGAACATAGGAATAATAATGTAGGTTCATGTTAATTGTTAGAATATAAATGATGCAACAAATTAGGTAGTCACGTAAGAAAGGACACTACAATTACCTAGAAGTTATTCTATTGTTTAATTATTACAACAATTCCACATTAAATGAGGTAAAAAAACTATTCTATTTTCTAGAGAAAAGTCATTAATTCCCCCTAAACTTGTCCCGAAAAGTAGTTACACACTTAAACTATCATGACAACCAATTACACACTTTTACTATTCAAAAGTGAATTTATTACCACCCTAAAATATGCAACACCACTCTCATCATATGTGATGTAATACACATGCTGCCACATCTTCGCTACATTGACGGCATGTCATAAATTATATTTTTTATATTCTTTTTATTTTATTTTCATTTATTGATTAACTTTTATTTTATTAACTATATATTACACTAATTAATTATTAAAAATTTCTAATAATTATATCTTCTTCATAGCAAAATTACATAGAAAAAACTTCCAGTCATGGCCTCCAAGAAGACAGTCCCAAAATTCAGAGTGTAAAATTTTTTTTTGTACTTAAAAAAAAAGTTGTAGCTCCGACTGCCGAAAAATCTCCAAAATTCTACCTGACCGATGATGTGAATTAGAAACCTCATGTCAACAAACACAAATTAAAATACACAAAACTTAGATTGATGATATGTACCATGCTAAGTAAACTTCGAAGAAGCAAAAGAAGGGGGAAGGAAATTTTTTTTTGCAATAAAAAGAACGAAAGCTATGGATGCAACATTGATCAAGGCCATCGATTTTGTTACTAAACTGAAGGTTTACTTGTCATTAGATTCTCGCTCAATTCGGGTATTAAACCCCATGAACTTGTCTTTTAGATCAAATAATTGGTGGGGTGTGAAGAAGAATAGGAGGGTACGGGGTAGAGTGTAATTGAATTTTGATTTTTTTTTACTTTAATAATTATCTGATGCACTTATTTTTATTTTTAAAAATTATTTTACCACATCAGTTTTAGGGGGTAAACAATTTCACTTTTATATAGTAAAAGTATGTAGTAGATCGTCATGATAGTTTAACCGTGTAACTGACTTTTCGAGACAAGTTAAAAGGGAAATCTATGCCTTTCCCTATTTTCTATTCAAAATTTTCTAAATTATTTATATATATATATATATATATATATATATATAGAGAGAGAGAGAGAGAGAGAGAGAGAGAAAGAGAAAGAGACGACTCGACTATAGCTTGGGGCCCCAAGAGAATTTGGTGTCTACTTTTATTTAGATATCCCCAAGTCATTACTTTAGTGGGTAAACAACATAAATCTCATTAGTTTAGGGGCTAATTACTTATCTTTCAGTGAGTTTTCGATATTACAATATCTACCATTTATTAGTCCTTAGATACATGTATATGGCATGTCTAGATACATGTATCTCGGATATATGCTAAGCAAATACATCTAATAGTATGTATCTAAATATGAAATGTAACTAAAATGCATCAATTTGGAAGCAATCAAATACATGATGTTGAGATTAGTTAAATTTCAGCTTTCAATTAATTATATTATATGCCTTCTGTTATAAAGAAGTTAGTTAGCTTATTGTGTTAAAAGAAGTTAGTTGGATTTAGTTAGAAAATTAGTTGTTACGTCTTAGCTGTCATCTTGATTAGAAGATATTTTCTTCTCTCTACATACATGTATAAATACCGGAAGAAAGTGGAATAGAAGTCAATTTTTTCATTTCCCGAAATTACAATCTCAATTGTCTCTTTCATGCTCCTTCCAGCTCCATCAATGGAGGTTTTCAATTGTTGATTATCTGTGTACAATTCTAACATGGTATCAGAGCTTTAGGCACTGATCTCTTTTTTATCTTCCGCATCACCTCATTCAGTTCTTCATTGTTACTGTTTCACTGATCCATTCGTTTCTTCATTTCATTTGTGAATTCCTGCTCCTCTTCTTCTCGTTTCTTCGATTCCGTACTTAGGTCTCAGAAATTTAGCTCAACCTTATCAATCTCTTTCAATCTCATGGATCAAAACACAAATGCTCCTAAGATCCCTCAGATACCAATTCACCAAGTCGTCGATTCCAGTCAACCGCTATGCATACATCCATTAAGAAGTGTTGAATCTACCATCATTCCGGTGCTCTTCGACGGGACTGGTTACAGGTCCTGGCGACGCGCTGTTCTTCGTGCCCTAACTATGAAAAACAAAGTAGGTTTCATTAATGGCAAAATTCAGAAACTAGTTGCAAATTCACCCACATTCGCTTAGTGGGAACGTTGCGATAACATGGTCACATCGTGGATTCTCAATTCTCTATCAAAGGATTTAGCTGACAGCCTGCAGTACGTCAACAACGCAAAGGAATTATGGGAGGAACCGTAAGAGAGGTATGACCAAACCAACGGTGCGAAACTTTGTCAAACTCCAATAAGATATCAATGATCTCGCCCAAGGAAATCTAGACATTACAAGGTACTACTCCATGCTTCGAAGACTCTGGGAAGAGCTTAACACTCTGGATCCCAATACTCAATGTACCTGTCTGTGCACTTGTGGTGGTAAAACCAAGATGCATAAAGTGGAGCAAGATCGAAAGTTTATCCTGATGGGACTTAATGAGGTCTACACTATAGTGTGAGGTAGTATTCTTATGATGAACCATTGCTAACTATGGCACAAGCCTTCTTTATTTTAGTACAAGAGGAGAAACAATGAGAAGTCAAACCATCCACTTGCATGAGTTTAGCCTCTACCTCACTTAGTGCTAGTTCTAGAGCTTCTATATCACTTAGTGCTAATTCTGGAAGGGAAAATTTCAGAACTAATTACTCTCAGAACAAGAGCACAAATGAAAATGTCTACAGAGGTCCTCCAAATCAGTCTCAGCATGTCAACATGACTTATCTTTTTCCTGACATCAACAAAGCAAAACTTCAAGTTCACAAGGGGAAGGAATTCTAGATCAGCAGCAACTGCTCACACCACTTGTGATGCACCAATGGACCATGTTCACGGAACTCAAAGCTTAACCAAGGACCAATATGATCATCTGGTGAGATTGCTTGAAAACGTTCAGGTGCAGGGACCATCTAGCAGTTTCAAGGACACTTTGGACAACATCATGGGTGGATCTACGAGCTTTGCAGGTATCTTGGCATGTCACTCTTCTATTACTGATGTTGGTAACCTCTCATGTGATTGTTTCAAATTAACTGCTGAATCATGGATCATTGATTCTGGGGCCTCAAACTATATGACCTTCAATAAAAATTTACTCACAAACATGAGATCTTTGCCTTACCCTTTTCTAATAACATTACCTAATGGCTATAAAGTTAAAGTGACAGAAATTGGGGATGCATTAAATGTAACAGTGACTTTATACAATGTGTTGTTTATTCCTACTTTCAAATTTAATCTAATATCTGTACTTTGTTTGACATCTGACCTTAAGAGTGTAGTAAGCTTCAATGATGTTTCATGTTCCTTGCAGGGCATTCATTGAAGAGCCCTCTGGTAATTGGTAGAGCAAGGAGTGATCTTTACTTCTTCTGCTCAAGATGTCCTACTGTTGTCACCTCATCTACTTCAATAGCTAATTGTTCTTCTTTACATGCTTCAAATAAGCAAGCTTTACATCATATTCCCTCATTTGTAACATCTGTCATTCCAAGAAATAAAGTAGCTTGTTGTGATATAAATTCCTTTGTTATTCATGTTAATTATCCTAAACTTACTAAGTTTTTTTCACTGTGTACATCTCATGAAAATAGTGTAGATTACTTGTGGCACATTAGACTATGACATGTTCCTTTTGTTAAGATGAGAGGTATCCACACCATACCTGTTAAATTTTCATCCAAACAATCATTTTTATGCAATGTCTGCCCTTTGGCAAGACAAGCAAGAATGCCCTTCTCATCCAACTCAACACCTTATTCTACAAAGATTTTTTTATCTTCTCCACATAGACTTATGGGGATCATACCACACACCAACATATGACAATTACATATATTGCATCACAGTAGTGGATGATTACAGCAGGTCAACTTGGACTCAACTAATCAGCAGCAAAAAACAACACCCTGCAAACCATAAAAACTTTTACATCCCTAATAGAAAATCAGTTTAACACCACTATTTAAACCATAAGAACTGATAATGGTTTGGAATTTGTCAACAAAGAAACAACTATTTTTCTACAAGCCAAAGGAATCATACACCAAAGAACATGCCCATACACACCACAACAAAATGGTGTAGTGGAAAAAAAACACAAATACCTCCTTGAAACTGCCAGAAGTCTGTTGTATCAATCTAAACTTCCTATAAGCTATTGGGGGAGTGCATTTTAAGTACAACCTACCTAGTTAACAGACTATCTTCCATATCCATCCAAAACAAAACTCCTTTTGAAGTATTGTACCAAAGACCACCCACATATTCACATTTAAGATCCTTTGGCTGCCGTTGTTTCCCTACCACTCTCAAAACCCACAAGCATAAGTTTGAACCTTGATCCACTCCACATGTTTGCATTGAATATCCATTTAATACAAAGGGTTACAAGGTTTTAGATTTAAGCACCATGCAAATACACATTTCAAGAGATGTACTATTTCATGAAAATATCTTCCCTTTTGCTCTCTCTTTTCCTGATTCTAGTTTTAATTATGTACTGAGATGTCTTGATGTTAATTCTAAATTTTTGAACTGCACAAATAGTACTTTGAATAATGCGCATGACTTGAAAGAAAACAACTCAACTATTGTCACAGATAATACTATTAATGCCAATTTACCACACATTGAGACCTCAGTTAATAAAACCATTCCATCAGATAACCCAGAAATATCTCAACATATCACCACTTCTACTACTTCCAGTTCACATGTAACACCCCTAAATGCTAACAAGAGTTTCTTGTCGATTGACCGTTGCTTATTACTATAATATGTTTTACTCTTATGTTGGGAACTTGAAATGTTGGTGATAATTGCTAACTTATTTAGCATAAGTAGATCATAATTTATGGAATTGTATTGGGGTATTTACGTAATAGTATAATTAGAGTTATGCATACTTTTAAAAGGAGGTGAAGGATATATATATAAGTGTATATATATGTTTTTTTGGCACCGCAAAAACTTTTTGGGAAGCACCTTTGAAGGCCAGCTGTGCAAGTGATAAACATCACTTGTATGGCTATATATTGACACTTCTCTAGTGAATTTTGGTCCCTTCAAAGCCTAAAAACCTTAAGACCTTAATTAACCATTTGTTCATTAGAATCACAAGAGAAAAACTTGGTTCTTTTGGCTGGAATTCGAGAGACGCACTGCTTTGTTGGTAAGTGCTGAAATCTGTTTCTGAGCTAGGTAATGGTTTGTAATTTGTGTATATCTTGTTCTCTATAGATTAGTTTACTGTGAATAAATATGTTTTCGAAATTTAATTCACATACCTACAACTCTTATGTTTAAACGAAACTCTAATATAGCTGTTATGGATTCGAAATATGGGACGCAACACATGACGAGTTCTGTCCAGATTTAGGATTCAGAAATCCTGTATCAACAACTGTTAGTGTATCGATGATATCTTTTTTTACAAAATGTATTTTTTGGTGATTCTTGTTGCGTTGCAACCTTAAGATATGTATATACATCTTTCATGAAGGTTATAAAGTCTAATTTAGTTGTTATGGATTCGAAATATGGGATGCAACACAGGACAAGTTCTGTCATAATTTCAGATTTAGAAATCCTGTATGAACAACTGTTAGTGTATCAATGATATCTTTTTGTAAAAAATGTATTTTTCGGTGATTCTTGTTGCGTTGCAACCTTAAGAGATGTATCTACATCTTTCATGAAGGTTATAAAGTCTAGTTTTACCATTTTCCTGTTCAAATATAAGTTACAACATGTGGTACTAGACTGGCCAGAATCACTGTTTTGGGAACATAGTTATATCTGTGTAGGCTAAGCTTACTTGTGATGATAATCCTGTTTTATTTTGATATTATTGAGATATTAGGAATTAAAGAAGTTATTTAATTGCATTTTTAAGGTTGTATATACTTGTGAACAAGTTGAGGACCTTGATACATTAGTTGGTCTACGGTTTGAACTCGCGAAGTTGTGTTGGACTGTTCAACGCTAAAGCATTGAGGTTTGTGTATAAACTTGTACTTGCACTATTTTAACTGCTGTATATTTGAAAGTTGATCTCGATACCTTGGTTACCTCTTTTCACTTTGCATTGTCATGTTGGTATGACGTTTGTGTAACTCGGCCACTTGTACAGATTGTTTAATCACTTGGCACTCTTGTTGGGACCTTGCCCTTCTTGTGGCTGTGACTTTGTCACTATTGGCATGCCTCTTGATTCGGATCATTTTCCATCTTGATTTTGGATTTGTAGTCCGTCTTAAGAATGGAAGTTGTCCATTTTAAGTACGAACTAGAAAGCCAATTTTAATATGGTTCTTGGTGTTAACAGAACTACTTTAATCGAAGAACAAAAGGCAAGAGTTGCATTACAAATATAACAGAATATATTACTGAATACAAAAAAAAAAATAGGAAGACTATATAAAGCTAACTTAGAAAATAGGCCCAATAACAAAAGCCTAAACATATGAGCTAACGTCCCCCCTTAAACTCACAATGCAACAGCAATAAGCTTTGAGAGTTTGTCACACAAAAATCGAAATCGAGACGCCGACTGAACCTTCGTAAAAAGATCAGCAATCTGCAAGGACGACGAAACAAAAGGAAGCGATATGGTCCCGAGCTATAAATGATGACGGGTGAAGTGACAATCAATCTCAATGTGCTTCGTCCGCTCATGAAAAACAGAATTCTTTGCAATTTGTATCGCACTTTCGTTATCACAATACAGGGGAGTTGGAAGAGAAATGTGAACCCCCACATGTAGTCCCAGCCATAGCACGATACTCAGCCTCCGTGGAAGATCTAGAAACAACATCTTATTTCTTGCGCTTCCATGAGATTAAAGAGTCTCCCAGAAACACACAAAAACTAGTGGATTTACGATCATTGCGATCGCCATCCCAATCAGCTTCACTATAGCCTCGCAACTCGAGAGATGATGTCGAGGGAAACAAGAGATTCTGAAATTGAGTGCCATAAAGATATCTCAGAATACGAAGTACAGCTCCCCAGTGAACAAAAGTAGGAGCAGTAACAAACTGGCTAACAACATGACTAGGAGAGTACTGTGCATTGGTTTCAAGGGAAGTATCTACAGTCCTACTGTAAAAAAGGCACGCCCATTTAAACAAGCCTGAGATATATTTAGTCAGAGAAAGAAGATACCTTTTCTTAGACTGAGCCACCTCAATACCAAAAAAAAAACGTAGCAAGCCCAAGTCTTTCATGGCAAACCGATGAGCCAAATCACATTTCAATGACTCAATACCACTAAAATCATCACCAGTAACCATTTCATCTATATATAACGACAAAAGAATTTTCCCTACACTCGTATATCTAACAAACAACACTGAATCGGGGCAAATCCAAGAGAAGAAATCACAGTGGAGAATTTCTCAAACCAAGCACGAGGGGCTTGCTTGAGACCATATAAAGCTTTTCGAAGACGACAAACTTCACCCGGCTGGTGGTCAATACCTGAGGGAGGAGTCATATAAACTTTCTCATGGAGATCACCATTCAGAAATGTACTCTTGACGTCCATTTGAAATATCTTCCACTGGCGAACGGATGCGACAGCAATTATAGTGCGAACAATCATCATCTTTGCCACCGGGGCAAAAGTCTCCTCATAGTCCATACTATGTTTTGTGAGTACCCTTTTGCCACAAGTCTGGCCTTGTATTGCTCAACAGACCCATCAGACTTTGTTTTTATCTTATACACCCATCGACAGTCAATCGTATGTTTACCAGGTGGTAGGGTAACCAAATCTCATGTATGTGTCTAATAAAGAACAGTGAATTTCTCAACCATAGCATTCTTCCAAAGAGGATCAGTCACAGCCTCTCGATACGACTTGGGTTCAGACAAATGATGTATGTTGGCAATAAAGGAAGCAAATGAGGCTGAGTATGTAAAGTAAGCGAAATCTGGTAGTTTAGTGGACTTAGAAGGATGAGTAGACCTCCTCAGAGGTGGTGGGTCTCCAGTCTCAACAGTCAAAGGAGTAGACTCAAGCACAGGTGGGGCTGAAGCACTATCATCAGGTGGTATGGATGAATCCGAAACTGAAACCTCCATGTCAACGCCAAAAGGATCAGTATGCTGAAGATCTAATTTCGTTACATCATGAGATTTAGCTGGAATCGAATAAAAAGAAATATGTTCCAAAAAGGTGACATGTCGTGAAACATATAATTTCTGACTTATAAGATCATGGTAACGATATTCTTTTTGTCTAACTCCATACCCCAAAAACACACATATAGCTAATTTTGGCCCCAGCTTATTTCTTTCAACATGAGGACGAAGAACATAGCAAGTACAACCAAAAACTCGTAGAATAATCCAGTAGGTGACCATAAAATTTCTCAAACGGAGACATCCCTGAAGTCAACGCAATAGGAATACGATTAATCACATATACAGCAGTTAGGACTGCTTCACCCCAAAAAATACTAGGAACCTCTGCAGATAAGAGTAAAGAGCGTGTTGTCTCAACAATATGGCTGTGTTTCCTTTCTGCAACACCGTTCTGCTCAGGAGTATCGGTACAAGATGACTGGTGTATGGTGTCATCAGAGGCGAGTAACTGAGTGAAACCATTAGAGGTATATTCACCCTCTAAGTAACACCTGAAGCACTTTATCACAGCCGAATAATGTGTTTTAACAAGGGCTCTAAAGTTACTGTAAATGTCAAAGAAATCAGATCTGTGTTTCATAAGATACACCCAGGTATAACGAGTAAAGTCATCTATAAACGAAACATAATAGGTCAAGCCACCCGTAGTGGATATTGGCGATGGGCCCCACACATCAAAATGAATAATATCAAAAGGAGCAACAGAATGAGACACACTTTTATTAAACGGTAAAGCCAAGAATTTTGCCAGTTTACAACCATTAAAATCAGAAATATCACAAGTGTTCAAATGACCTAAAGCACCAGTAGAGGCTAAGAAATGTAAACGTAACACTAACACATGTCCTAAACGGGAATGCCAAAGATAAAACTGAAAAAACAAGGGACTCAAACGAAAAGACGACAAATCAATACTAGAGGCAGCAACAGCAACAAAAGACACTTTGAGAATCTCCAAGACATAGAGTTTCCCCAACCTACGGCTAATCCCAATCACCTTCTAAGTGTGTTGATCCTGTACAACACAAATAGAATCAGAAAAGAACACCCAATTACCAGCTTTACACAATTGACTGACCAAAGCAAGATTCAAAGCAAGTTTGGGAATGTAATAAACATCAGAGAGAACAATGTTAGGGATAGCAATAGAACCAACACCCTCGACTGTCATAGATGCAGCACTAGCGGACATAACAGAGATTAGTGAAATATGGGACAAAGAACCAAACTATGACAAATAAGGTGGCATATGATGAGACGCACCAGAATCTAAAATCCACAGGGAGGACGGAATACCTGAGGGACTAGAAGAAGCTGGACCTGAATGAGATATAGATGCTGACATGGCAGAAGGATTAAAAGCCATAAACTGTCTGAACTGTTCGAAAACTGGGGATCCAACGCAGAAGGTGACATAGTGCTAACAGACTCAGTATCTACAGATGGTGCAGCAGCAGCAGTGAACTGTGGAGGACGAGCATCAAAGGAGCATGACCCATACTCCTGCTGCCCATACTGCTGCTGCTGTCCAGATTGAGGTTGTTTTGCCTTGTTAAGTAATAATGGACACTGAGCTATTTGCAGAATGCACACTTATCAAATGCAACTTTAGGAGATTGTCGAGAACGTGGTAGTCTAGACTAATCAGTTGAAATAGCAAACACAGCATGAGTATTAGTTGCTTTAGACCCTTTATCCACTTGAGACTTGATATGGGTCTCTTCTGCAATCAGTTCATGAACAACAGAATTAATTATGGGGAGAGGAGATTGATGAAGGATTGTTCCACGCAGTTCTTCAAAATCAAAACGTAATGCCATCAAAAACTACTAACCGTTGTTCTTCCCTCCTAGCAATGTATGGCTCAAAAACCTTTAACTCTGCAGATTCAGTGAGAGCCAATTAATCCCACAAATCTGACATTGCAGCATAGAAATCTTAAATGCTCATAGCATTCTATTGAAGAGCACGAATATCATACTCCAACTGGAACTGCTTAGCAAAGTCAGACTGAGTATACAGTCTCTCTAAATAGTCCCAAACTTCCTTTGTTGTGTCATACTTAGCCAATTGCATACCAATTGACTGAGTTACAGAATTATTGATCTAAGTGATAACCTTGGAGTTAGCAGTTTCCCATGAGTCTACGAACAATGCAAAATCTGCAACAGTATCATCTTTAGGTTTAACTTTAACTCCAGTGGTATAACCCCACATATTCTTCCCACGAAGAAAATTCTTCATGACATAACTCCAATATGCATAATTTTTATCATCTAATTGAGCATTAATGGACTGGAGAGAATCATCCTTTCCAGTCATATTGTCAAAAGAGATGCAAACACAACAAGACACGAACAATTCCAAAACAAAAATTAAACTACCTTGGGTCGAACCAATCTAAACAAACAGCAGCACCACCACCAGTTCGAAAACCCTAGCAAATCAAATCAAGGAGCATGGATCGATTTAGCTCTTGATACCATGTTAACAGAACTACTTCAATTGAAAAACAAGTGGCAATAGTTGCATTACAATATAATAGAATATATTACTGAATACAAAAAGAAATAGGAAGACTATATAAGGCTAACCTATAAAATAGGCCCAATAATAAAAGCCCAAACACATGGGCTAACACTTGGTTCTCCTGATTATTGGGCTGTGACCCTTCTTGATACAGGGCGTTGGCCCTTCTTGATACTTGCTTATGCCGGGTGTGACGACATGAGGTATATATGAGGCGATCTTTGTTATTGAATCTCTTGGAAAATGGTGTTATGAGCTTTCTTGACATTTGTATCTTTGAATATCAAACTTGATACTAGTTATATATTGTTAATTGATTTATTTATTATGTTTCAAGTATGTTGCTCATTGACTTGAAAAAGGGTAGCTTGGTACATTTTTTAGGATCCAACCCTATAGTTTTACACCACTAAGTTATATGCTTAGCGATAGTTGTTTCTATCGTAGGGATTGATCGAGAGGAGGCGTGAAGTTGGCCATTGGGAATGGAAATTTTGAGAACTTTAAAGAAGATCACATTTGCATATAGGCATATATATTTTGTATAAACTTTGGGGCTTATACACGATCTATGTGGTGTATATTTGCATGTAATTTTGAGGGCTAATCGGATCATGTCCATGGGTTGTAATATAAGTATGGCTACAGATTTTGTTTATTTGGGGTGTGTAAGCCCAAGTTATGTAATATATTACATTTCCTACTTGTTTTGAACGATTGTATGAAGTATGAACCCATTTAGTCTGGGTACTCGAAAGTTGATAATTTTTTTTTATATAGCATCATCTATTAGCTTGGGGACAATATATGCATTAAAAATATTTCATGAGTTATTGGCATATAGTAATATCAAAGGGTCGTTACATCACAACAACAACCTCCTGCACCTAGAAGAACAAGTAGGACACATTTTGTACCAAAATACCTAAACGAATACAACTATAATTTGCCCAATCGGCAACATCTGCCATTATCTTATCATCCTCCTAACATGACCAATGATCAACATGTTTCACTCACCAGTTTTGACACTAAAAACCAGCAACTAGTTTGAAACCATTTTCATGATAGTGAGCCAAACTCATATGAGGAGGCAGCCATGAGCTCTGCTTGGCAATCAGCAATGATACTTGAATTTGAAGCTTTGCATGCTAACAATACCTGGAGTTTAGTTCACTTACCTGCAAGGAAGAGAATAATTGGATACAAGTGGGTCTGCAAGATAAAACATAAGGTTGATGGAATAGCGGAAAGATTCAAAGCTAGACTGGTAGTCAAGGGATACACTCAACAAGTTGGCATTGATTACAATGAGACATTCTCTCCATTAGTAAAGATGACTACTGTCAAGGTTCTGATCAATTTAGCTGTTAAGAAAGATTGGGATCTATATCAGTTGGATGTGAATAATGTATTCCTAGATGGAGATTTAAATGAAGAAGTGTATATGGACCTTCCATAGGGGTTGCAAATGAATAAGAAAGGACTTTTTTGCAAGATCAATAAGTCTTTATATGGGTTAAAACAAGCTAGTAGGCAATGGTATGAAAAGTTAACAAAGGCATTGTATTCAAGAGGATACTCACATTCTACTAGTGATTACTCATTGTTCCACACGAAGGATAAGTCAACCAAGGTTTTTGTAGCAATGTATGTTGATGATATAATATTTACAGGAACTGACCTAGATGAAATTACATACCTGTAGTCTTTTTTACATAACCAGTTCAAAATTAAGGACCTAGAAAAACTCCACTATTTTCTGGGATTGGATATTCTCTACAAGTAGGATGGGGTAATCATCACACAGAAGAAGTTTACCACAGATTTACTCAAAGAGTTTGATTGTTTACACTATAATCCAACTACTTCTCCTCTTGATGTTGTGGTCAAATTGAAGTCTCATGAAGGAACCTTGTTAACTGATCCATCGTACTATAGGAAATTAGTGGGAAAGTTGAATTTCCTCACAAATACTAGATTGGACATTGCATTTAGTGTACAACATCTCAATCAGTTCTTGCAAACACCCAGAGAGCCTCACTTAAAGGCTGATTTTCATGTATTGAGGTATCTAAAGAACGATCTCACACTGGGATTTATCTTTCCAAAGATCCTAACTATGTCATCACTGCTTATTGCGACTCAAACTAGGCTGCATACCCTGATTCCAGAAGTAATGGATACATAGTACTCATGGGGAATTGCCCTATAAGTTGGAAATCTAAGAAACAAACCATTGTTTCACTCTCCTCGACAGAGGCAGAATACATGGCGATAAGAAAAGTAGTGGGAGATTTAGTTTGGATTGAACGATTGCTATGTGAATTAGGTGAAGAACCTTCCCAACCTATAACAGTTTTTATGACAGTCAAGCAGCCATCTATATTGCAAAGAATCCTGTGTTTCATGAGAGAACCAAGCACATAGAGGTTGATTGTCATTTTGTTCAAGACAAACTACAGAAAGGACTTGCGACTCTTCACTACATCCTCACTAATGAACAACTGGCTGATATTTTAACCAAAAGCCTCACTGGCCCAAGCACTCGATTGTTTTGCTCAAGTTGTCTAGAAGCATCTCCCTTCAAACTTTGGGGGGGGGGGGGGGTTGTTGAGATTAATTAAATTTTAGTTTTCAATTAATTATATTATATGCCTTTTGTTATAAAGAAGTTAGTTAACTTCTTGTGTTAAAGGAAGTTAGTTGGAGTTAGTTAGAAAATTAGTTGTTACGTCTTAGCAGTCATCTTGATTAGAAGATATTTTCTTCTCTGTACATACATGTATAAATACTGGAAGAAAGTGGAATAGAAGTCAATTTTTTCATTTCTCCAAATCACAATCTCAATCGCCTCATGCTTCTTCCAGCTCCATCAATGGAGGTTTTCAATTGTTGATTATCTATGCACAATTCTAACACATGAACTTTGATTAGATGCATGTGTATATTTTTTAAAATACATATTTTGATTACCGTCTCTCTTTCTCTCCCCATCGTCTCTCTCTCATCTCCGCCGTTGACGTTGACGGACTATGGTCATGTATATGAAACATCACAAATAAAATTCATATGAATTCGACCAACAATGATAGTTAGAATTCTGCGACAAATACACTTTTTGTGGCATAAGAAACATAGATTCGACTGACAATAACGTTGATGGATTGTGGTCATGTATTTGTCGAACATGACATTCTGCCAGCTATGTATTTAAAACTTGTCGGCCATGACTACTATTATTGTAAGATTGTCTCTCCTCCTCTCCTCATCGTATCTCTCTCATTCCAGCCAAAGATCACCGTATCCGATGAACTCCACCAAATCGACATTCTATTGGCCATGGTGTTGACTAACTAAACTTTGCTGGCCATAATTGTTGTTACCATAAGAATCTTAGAGTCTGTTTGGCATTACTGCTAAAAACAACTTATTTTTAGAAGCATTTATTTAAAATGACTTTTCAGAAAAGTGCTTTGAAAAAAAAAACAATTTGTGTTTGACTAATTCATTCGAAAAGTGTTTTTGATAAGCAAAGTGTGTTTGACTAATCTTTTATAAAAATTATATTTGAGAGTCAAATTACAAAAAAAAGACAACAATTAATATACTTCTAATAATAAAATTATTTTATAGAGAAAAACTTTTTAAATATCTATTATGAAAAAAAATAATTAAATTTTTATTTTTATTAAATGAAAGTGTACATGTTTAAATTTATTAATCAATATTATACCTTTTTTGGGAGATTGAAATCTTTAATTGTTATTTTTTGTCTTTTTTCTAATCTTGTAAAAATATTGTTGGTATATTTTTTCTAATTCTGCAAAATAATACATAAAATAATATATAATATATATAATAATGATATATAAACATAAAATAAATTATAAAATTTATTATAAAAAAATAAAAAATAAAGTTCGAAAACGAAATTTAACCAAACTTGTGAAATATGCTAATTAATTAATAAAAAATATATTGGTAAATAATGTATATATGAAAAGAATATTTTAGTCTTGAGAAAAATAACTTTTTGTTTCTGCTTCTATTTAAAAAAAACAAAAATTTTTAGCTTCTTCTAACAACAGAAAAATTGCTTCTGCTTCCATTTAAAAACACTTTTGTTGATTTGCCAAACAATTAATTTTTCAACAAAAGTGTTTTTTTTCTCAAGATAAGTGCTTCTGGTCTCCTAACATCAATGTCAAATAGGCTCTTAGAGTCAGAATACTGGAAGGTAAGAATTAGGAGAGAGGAGAGTTTGATTTAGAGTGAAGGAGTAAACTATGGAAATAATTGAGTGGGTAAGATTTTATTTAGGCTATGTTTGAAGAGTGGTGTATCGTCGGACTCTAAAATCTTATACACAATTAAAAAATAGTGGGATAGTAAGTAATTTAAAAGTATAGATTGGATTAATAGATATGATATGGATGTATGTCTAATTGAATAAGTTTGCCTACTTTAGTGAACTTATGGTCGAGCTGACTCTACCATACTCTATTGGATTATATGTGTTGCTTTAGTTTTTGGGTTAAAAAGATTAGGGTAGAGATCCCAAGTCATTACTTTGATTAACCAACTCTACCCTAGTCTATTGGAGTATATGAATGTTGCTTCAGTTTTTGCGTTAAAAAGATCAGGAGGGAGGTCAACGGAATTCAAAAGCTGGCAAATTAAAAAAATAAAATATTATATGTGTTGCACAATTGATACTAGTTAGGTGAGACTTTATTTTATCTCACAAGTTAGTGAATTTAAGTATCACACTTTATATTTATGAATTTGTGAAATGAGAAAAGTGAAAACCTAATATAATTAGTGTCATTTGAATGAGATGTAAAACAAAAATGTAGTAGTTAAATGACAGCTCTAGATAGTTAAGCCATGATTTGAGCTAGTAATGATGTGAATATAAATCTATGTTCACCGTCTTTTGTTAGTTTGTCATATATTATAATTATTAGTAGTAATAGATGATTGATCATAACAAATTGACCAAGGTCTATACCTTCAAAAATAGAAACAATAAATGTTGCATCTCTTGGGGACATGGACACAACTATTTTACCTTATTTGGTCTATTGTTGGATTAATTAGCACCCATTATACAAATTATGTTCACCTAAATGAAAGTAGTTAGGTGTAACTTAATGTGTCAATAGAATCTTCATGTCATATTAATTAGTAAGCTTCTTCAATAAATTTAATGTATGAAGTGAACCTTCACCCAATTTGACAATGAATGGCTAGCATGCGGGTGGACAATTAATTTTCATAAAAATAAATGAATTTCTTATTTATTTTTTTTCATTTAGTATGTGTAGTAAACATTATTTTAATAATGTTTGTATATAATATTATTTAATAAAATAATAAAGTTCATTAAAGTTCATCGGTAGGACTACTAATCCTACATATTTATTTCTTTTATTTTGATTAAATAAAAAATATCTAATAAAAATACCTTATCATATATTCATACATCTAATTTAAGTAAAACATAATTTAACAGTCTATTAGAGTCTATTTGACTTTACTGCTGAAAAGTTAAAAACACTAATTTTGAGTACAAAACATTTATTTGGAAAAACAAGGTGTTCAATAATCAATAAAACTGCTTTCAAATGAAAGCAACGGAGCTAAAATTTTCTACTTATTAAACAAAAAATATTTATTTCAAGACCAAATATATCTGTCATATATACATATTTATCAATATATCTATTATATTTATTTATTTATTTTTGTGATAAGTTTTTCGTACGTAGTGATTTGATCGAAACCAGGATCTCAGAAGACGGTCGGTAGTCCGCGCGGTCATCTTCAATCTAGCTTGTTAACATCTGAATTCAAGGAATAAATCCAAATCGAAATATATACAAATTTTTATATAGTTTTATGACTGTATGGAAGGATCTAATCCTTTTACCCAAGCAAGGAATCTGTCAAGATTCAAATACGTATTGTTATTGAGCCCATGTTTCTAGTAGTTCTAACCGGGTACAGAAGCGGCCTTTTCAACACTTTAACGGGCTTTGGACCATGACTGGCTTGACAGAGTCACCAAGACAAAGTCAATAACGTATTGCATCAAATTTGACTGTACAACCATCTCGTAACCAGGTCAAGAAACCATAAATTTATTTATATTTAGATAAAGTCTAGATCTTTCATGCTAGATATAAAAGCAAAGTTAGATATTCAACATAGATATAATTCTTTTAGCCGGACATAGCCACGGCTCTAGATCAGGGAAAGATAAAATATAAAGAAAGGAAAAATTAAAGTAAGTTCTTTGCAGTTGTGGCCAACACCAGGGCCTATAAGAACTATACACTTTATTGACAACTCCGGTAAGTATCCAGCGAACTCACAAATAACAAAAGAGAAAGTTTTACAAAAGAGAGAAGAAAGTAGAGAGGGTTTCTACAACCTGCCTCTTACAAACTACAAATGAAACTTATTTATAGAAAAGAAAAGGAATCTATCTACAGTGGTCATGGGTCCTCATCAATGGACCCCATATGTACAGTAACAGTATATCTATTGTAGATCAACAGTGCATCTACTGTTGATAATGATCTTTACTATTAAGGATAAACTTTACATGTTATCTTTTCCTTTTAGTTGGCGGAGAAGATCTTCCACTTTTTCCAGCACATCTTCTGTAATAGGTTCACATAATTGAGCCTCTTGAATATCTGCAACATCATCATTTGCTTCACTTCTCATTGAAGTGTCTGACTTCTCGTATTGGGTAAAATTGAGAAGTAGGTTCCTTCTTACTTCGTCGAGATAATTATTAATCATTTCTTCTTTATCTCCATCTTGAATAGAAATTTTTCGAGCAATATGCCAGACGAAGCTATCTTGTATAATCCCCTTGGTAGGAACAAGACAAAATTCTTGAATCCTTTTTCCAATAAGATCCAATAATTCTTGTCCATATAATGATTTTGTCATGGGATTTTTTTCATTAATTTATCTCAAAAATTATTATAAAATATTTTTTTTCCAATGCTCCTCAGTGAATCCTACCTCCGGAGCCCATTTATGAATCCACGGGATTGAGAATTTAATAAAAAAATAAATTTGTTCAATTCTTTCAATATAACAGATATGATTTGTATGGTATAACTCGTTTAAATTCGGGGAATCTTTAACACATTCTTTGTATAACTTCAGAAATGGATATGGTAAGATCTTAGTCGTTGGACCGTGCTATGACCACCAATTTAGGAACCAATTAGGGATTGGTTCTGCAAATATCTTTGCACAAATTTTTATGAACCAGTTATGCTTATGTTGCTCATTATTATAGATAAGGACTTTATCTAAAGCATGAATATAACTCCAATATGTAAAATTCATATAAACCTTATTTAGGCTTATCTGCCTTTCTTTCATTATGGAGATACCCCAATTTTCAAGAGATATAATCTGTTTAATTATCATCTTGAAGAAGTTATAAACATTCTCGCTAGTGTTGTATCCTGAAAAGTGTTGAAATTCAACACTATCAGTGCTCAGAAGTATTGTCTCATAATATGATCGAATTTTGTATGACTCACTTGAAAAATATAATCCATTAACTAAATATCTCTGGAATATCTTCCAGGATTCTTCTTTTCTCTGAATATCAGAGTTTTCTAAAAGAAATTTCACTTCTTTCTTTGATACTTTTTCATAGGTTTTGATATCATCAACCTCTTCTTTTGTAACAGATGCGAAGGTATCACCTTGCTTCTAAGATAGATACTCTTGTATCTGTGCGTACAACGGATTAATTTCTAGAATATCTTTCAGTCGTAATGAAGAAGAAGCTTTATTTTGAGAGGTCTTCAGATTTACCAAGCTCATTTCTCCTCTTTGTATGATTGGGGAGCCAGATGAAAAGGATCCGTATGGCGATCCTGATGATCCTGGGGATGATCTTCTCCTTCCTCTGGTATAACCACATTTATCTCTGACCTTGGTTAACCAAGGAAGGTCCATCCTACAAACAAAACATTTTGTTTTATTCGAAAGCATAATAGTTGTTATAATAATATAGTTCATCGTCATAATTAACGATTTCTTCTATCATATGAACAGAGTAGACATCTATCAGCATGTCATATATAATTTTTTGTAGAATTACTTCTTGTACATCTTGATTGAGAGGAATTACCTTTAAGATAGTAACCAAAGTTTTATCTATAAAGAAAGGAGATAGAAAACTCATTATGAAGACATGTATTCTCTAGATAAGAAATTTGGAAGAGAGTTATCACTCTCCTTTTTATAATGGATTTCAAATTCAAAAGGAGCTAATTGGGTCTGCCACCTAGCAAAGATTAGTTTTGAAGCATCATGTTTAAAATATTTATGAAACATATATTTCACTGATTCGGCATCTGTTTTTATCAAAACTTTTGAGTATATAAATCATCTAGAAATTTTAATACGCATTTGACAATGGTCAACATTTCATGAGCCACCGTAGAATATTTCTTTTGAGCATCGCTCTATTTTCCAGAATGAAATCGTATCAAATATTAATTGTTGTCATGGGGATTGATTTGCTTCAATATTCCACCATAACCAATGTTAGAAGCATCTGCCTCAATAATTTTCTGCCATGCAGGATTAGCAAGAGCTAGACAAGGCAAAGATTGCACACGAAGTTTAATATTATTTACCAAATCAGTGTGACTATTAGTCTATGGTGATTTATGATTTTTTTTAAGTTTGTCATATAAAGGGTCCAAATCACAAAAAAAAAAATTATAAAAGGGGAAAATGTAGTTTAGACTTCCCAAAAATCTTTGCAATTGTGTCCTTTCTGTAATAACATCAGGAAACTTTGAAGCAAAGTCGATCAATCATTGAATTGGGGTAACCTCTTGACAAATAAGATGTCTTAAAAATCTTACATTAGTTTGAAATAAAATCATCTTTGGTTTAGAAATCACCAAACCATTTTGTATAACAATTTTCTTGAAAATGTCTAAATGTTTGATATGCATTTCATGTCTTTCAGTAAATCAAAATATCATCAATATACACAATGATGAAATCCAAATATAGGTTGAAAATGTCATTCATAATTTTCTGAAATTCAGAAGGAGCGTTTTTCAAATCAAAGGGCATTACATTCCACTCGTATTGTCCAAATGGGACATTAAAGGTTGTTCTATAAGAATGCTCTCTAAATATTTGAATCTGCCAATATCCAAATTTTAAATCAAATTTTGAAATTAGATTGGCATCATATAATCTAGATAATAAGTGTCTTTTATTTGGAATAGGATACCTAATTCATTTTAAATATTTATTTAAAGGTTTATAACTTATTACCAACCTAGGGACGCCTCGTTCTCTTTCAGTTGCATTGTTAACATAAAATGCAATACAAGACTAAGGTGATTTCGAAGGTTTTAAACCCTTTTGTAATAAGCTGTCAATTTTCTTTTTGCAGAAATCTACCAATTCGACGTTCATATGGCGAGGACGAATTTAGTAGGAATATCATCCTTAGAGAAATTCTCTTCATATGGAAGAGTAACAATTTGCTTTTTTCGATTCCAAAAGCACTAGGATGATCAGCACAAATATCAATAGTCATTTGTCCAGAAATCAATGTAATCTTTTCTTGTACTTTGGTAGATTTTAAAGTATCAAATATATTCATACTACACAATTCAAGTTGTAAAGAATCAACATGTTTTTGCTTCATACCAATTAAAGCGTTAATATAACGAGAAATTGGCTCAGTGATAAAAGTATAACTAATATTCTGGTTTTCATACGTAGCAGAAAAACCTTTAGCATCTATGCTAGTAAATGGATAAATAGCATTTATAAAAGGTGTTCCAAGTATAATCGGAGGGTATAACTGATTTTTAACCAAGAAAAAGAAAAGCGGAATGCAAACTTTATTTTAGCAAATGCGAGTATTAGGTAGTTTATACTTTATATCTAAAGCATGTCCTAACGCAAATTTAACCATATGAGTTATTTTTTCAAAGCATTTGGTAGGTACAAGACCTTTTCGAATGCAACTCACATCGGCTCCACTATCAATCATAGCAACATTAGTTATAAAAAAAAAACTATTATCAATTAATATGGTACATTTAACATACCATTTATGAGCAGTAACAATCTGCATTATTCATAGGAGCATACCTTGTCTAGGATCAGGATTAAAAGGTTTTGCAAGAGTATTTTCTTCAGCAATATTTTTCCTTTTGTTATGAACAGTTTCAATCTAAGTAAGACGATGATCACAAATCATTTGATTTTGTTTAATAGATTTAATCTCATTTTTCAAATTTTCAATTTCAGTTTTCAAATTATCAATGGAAAAATTTATTGTATAAATCGTCTGTTTGTGAAGTCTGTTATTAATTTCAGACAAAGAATAAGGAGTAGAATATTCATATTCAAAATTATTCTTTTATTTTTTAGAATTTCTTGAAGAACTAGCCGTAGTAATAACAACTAATTGAATAATTTTTCTCACAAACGTTATTATCAATAACTTCTTTCAAAAGTTCTACAACATTATCAGAAGTGATAGTATTGATATTTAAATCTTCAAATTGAGATTGCAATTTATAAAATTCATCATTTCCGCAAGAACAAATATCACCTTGACAAGCATTGCAATTATTTATAATTGCAATTATATATGATACATCTGCTGAAATTATTTTAGTAGAAACTAATTTTGGTAGATCCAAGGTCACTACTAAACGACCTATAAAATGGGAAGAAATTAATTTTTCGACTATTTGGACTTTGGAATCAGTTATTCCACAAAATCAGATGGTCGTGCAGTCACTAATTCTGAGTATTATCATATCACTTAAAATCCTAACGGTAGGATTTGTATGCAATTTATTGATATTCCTTTAGTAGACACTCATTTTCTTCTGCTAGAAGATTTTCTGCTATGAATTATATTTTCCTTATTGATCCTATATATTGTCCGGCTCGTAATCGTGCTGCTTCTTTACACTCAACCATTGGTTATATCTGCGGATCAAAATAATAGACTTGTTAATAAAATAAAGATTAATCCTCGGTTAAATATTGTTCATGCAAATGATATTGCTTTTGATATTTCTGATAAGGATCTTCCTTCTTAGTCCGAAATGAATTTTGATCTCAATAATACTTGATGATGGATGTACATCAAATAGATTTTAGCTCAGGTTCCCTAGCATGAAAGTACATTCAGAATGAATTTTTAAGTGATAAATGGAACCAGTTTACAACTTGCTTTTTTGACACTTATAGTGCTGATGATTTAAATAATATTTCTCAAGAGTTTTATGAAACTTGTGCTTTGCATAATCAGATTATGTATTTTGTACCATAGTTTATAACCACTTATTTACCTTTATTCATCAACGTTTTGGAACGATCTCATAAAGATGGAACTGATAATATTATCAAGGTTGTTTATCCACCTCAATCATCATTTGTTTTACCCAATAATACTGGTATAAGCTTTACTGCCTTTCAAAAATTTATTGAAGAAGATGTTGCGGCAGTCAGCATCAACGAAATTAATAATCTAATTTCTCAAAACAATTATTTGGTACTTTATGTTAAAGTTTTAGGTGAACATATTAGTTCTCTTGATAAAGAGTTAGATGAACTAACTGCTTTGATAATTCAAACAAAAAATGATTTAAGGACTTTTGATAAAACTTCAACCTTTAAAACTAATACGGAAGCTCTTACTATGCCTACTCCTATACAGTGACCTCATGAGATTTCAGAATTTAAATTTAAATCGATTTATGACTTAGAACAACTTCTTGATAAAAAGTTTTTTGAATTTAGGGCAAGTCCTATGGATTTTTCTAAAAGTTTTGCTAACGAAATGGAAAACACTTTTGATTTAAAAATCATGTTTCTTTGGAATTTAATACACATCAGGGTTATCCCATGAAGAATAGTGGTAATACTAAATTTGCGCATAAACCCAGCATGCGAACGTATTATTATTACGGACCAACTTCTCAGGATGTGCTTATAGAGGAACGAGATTGAAATCAGACTAATACCTCCTATAGCGGTTCTGAAATTTATGAATGGAACCTTGATGGTTTGACTGATAGACAACTTACTATTCTTGTTCATAGAACGCGTATGCAACTATCTGTAAAAATGTTAAAAACACAGGTAGAAATATTTGCAAAATGATAATTGCTGGTTATACTGGCCAACTTCGAGGTTGGTGGGACAATTATATGACAGTTGAACAAAAGGCTGTTGTGATTAATGCTATTTCTGGTAATGGAGGTGTTGATAACCTATGTATGGCTCTGGTTGCAAATAGAGAAGACGCCGTTTATACCTTAGTTCTGACCATTTTAGAACATTTTAATGGCAGATTTACCAATCATTTTGAGATTGTTCATACCCTATTAAACGATTTATGTTGTAGAACCTTGGGAGAATTCAGGTGGTATAAAGATACTTATCTTAGTAGGGTGATGAAGCTATCCGAAACCAAATATGAGCATTGGAAAGCTAAATTTATGGATGGCCTTCCCCCCTTATTTGCAGAACGAGTTAGAAAAATCCTCAGAAATAAGCAGAGTATAATTCCCTATAATGATTATACCTATGGTCGGCTGATAGGCATTTGCACTCAAGAAGGCATAAATTTGTGCAATAAATTAAAATTGTCTAGAAAACTTAAAATGGATAAGCTTAGAGAAAGATCTCAGCTAGGAGACTTTTATACTCAGTTTGGTTTACCTGATACTTCAGCTAATAGCAAGCAGACCAAGCGTAGAGATTCTAGAAGCTCTAATACCGACAAACCTTACAGGAAAAGAAGGTTTAAACACAGACATAGGTCTAAGGAAGAATAGGACGAGAGAAAAGTGTATCGTAAATCTAATAGATTTACCAAGAATAGGTCTAAGCGAGAACTCGCCAAGATTAAGTGCAATAAATATGGAAATTTTGGACATATAGCACCCAATTGCAGACTTGAAAAACTGAAAACCTTAGAACTTGATGAAGAGGTTCATGATAAGGTTTATAGTTTCTTATACACTTCTGGTTCAGAATCTGATTATGCTTTCAATTCAGGTTCAGAAGAAAAGATTGATTTGCCTAATTTATATGATAATAATCAGTGTCCTATCATAAATAATTGCAATGCTTGTCAAAGTGATATTTGTTCTTGCAGAAATGATGAATTTTATAAATTGCAATCTCATTTTGAAAATTTAAATATCAATACTATCATTTCTAATAATGTTATAGAAGTTTTCAAAGAAGTTTCTGATAATAACCTACGTGAGAAAAATTATTAAATTAGTTGTTACTACTATGGCTAGTTCTTCAAGAAATTCTGAAAAACAAAAGATACTTTTAAATATGAATATTCTGCTCCTTATTCTTTGTTTGAAATTAATAACAAACTTCATAAACAGAAGATTTATACAAGAGATTCTTCCTTTGATGATTTGAAAACTGAAATTGAAAATTTGAAAAATGAGATTAAATCTATTAAACAAAATCAAATGATTTGTGATCATCGTCTTACTCAGATTAAAATTGTTCATAACAAAGGGAAAAATATAGCGAAAAAAATACTCTTGCAAAACATTTTAATCCTAATCCTAGACAAGGTATGTTCCTAGGAATAATTGCAAATTGTTATTGCTCATAAATTGTATGTTAAATGTACCATATTAATTGATAATAGTTTTTCTATAACTAATGTTGCTATGATTGATAGTGGAGCCCGTGTGAGTTGCATTCGAAAAGGTCTTGTACCTACCAAATACTTTGAAAAAACAACTCATATGGTTAAATCTGCGTCAGGACATGCTTTAGATATAAAGTATAAACTACCAAATACTCGCATTTGCCAAAATAAAGTTTGCATTCCACATTTCTTTTTCTTGGTTAAAAATCAGTTATACCCTCCGATTATACTTGAAACACCTTTAATAAATGTTATTTATCCGTTTACTAGCGTAGATGCTAAATGTTTTTCTGCTACGTATGAAAACCAGAATATTAGTTATACTTTTATCACTGACCCAATTTCTCGTGATATTAACGCTTTAATTGATATAAAGCAAAAACATGTTGATTCTTTACAACTTGAATTGTTTAGTATGAATATATTTGATACTTCAAAATCTACCAAAGTACAAGAAAAGATTAAATTGATTTCTGAACAAATGACTATTGATATTTGTGTTGATCATCCTAATGCTTTTTGGAATAGGAAAAAGCATATTATTACTCTTTCATATGAAGAGAATTTCTCTAAAGATGATATTCCTACTAAGTCCCGTCCTTGCCAGATGAACACCGAATTGGTAGAATTATGCAAAAAGAAATTGATAGCTTATTACAAAAGGGTTTGATAAAACCTTTGAAATCACCTTGGTCTTGTACTACATTTTATGTTAACAATGCGACTGAAAGAAAATGAGGTGTCCCTAGGTTGGTAATAAATTATAAACCTTTAAATAAATATTTAAAATGGATTAGGTATCCTATTCCAAATAAAAGAGACTTATTATCTAGAATATATGACGCCAATCTATTTTCAAAATTTGATTTCAAATCCAAATATTGGTAGATTCAAATATTTAAAGAGCATTCTTATAAAACATTCTTTAATGTCCCATTTGGACAATACGAGTGGAATGTAATGCCCTTTGGTTTGAAAAGCGCTCCTTCTAAATTTCAGAAAATTATGAATGATATTTTCAATCCATATTTAGATTTCATCATTGTGTATATTGATGATATTTTGGTTTACTCAAAAACTCTTGAAATGCATATCAAACATTTAACATTTTCAATAAAATTTTTATACAAAATGGTTTGGTGATTTTTAAACTAAAGATGAGTTTATTTCAAACTAATGTAAGATTTTTAGGACATCTTATTTGTTAAGGGAAGGTTACCCCAATTCAACGATCGATTGACTTTTCTTCAAAGTTTTCTGATGTTATTACAGAAAGGACACAATTGCAAAGATTTTTGGGAAGTCTAAACTACATTTCCCTCTTTTATAAAAATTTACCTCGTGATTTGACCACTTTATATGACATGCTTAAAAAAAATCATAAATCACAATGGACTAATAGTCACACTGATTTGGTAAAGAATATTAAACTTCGTGTGCAATCTTTGTCTTGTCTAACTCTTGCTAATCCTGCATGGTAGAAAATTATTGAGAGAGATGCTTCTAATGTTGGTTATGGTGGAATATTGAAGCAAATCAATCCCCATGATATCAAAGAATATTTGATACAATTTCATTCTGGAAAATAGAGCGATGCTCAAAAGAAATATTCTACGGTGGCTCATGAAATGTTGACCATTGTCAAATGTGTATTAAAATTTCAAGATTATTTATATAATCAAAAGTTTTTTATAAAAACTAATGCCCAATCAGTGAAATATATATTTGATAAAGATTTTAAACATGATGCTTCAAAACTAATCTTTGCTATGAGGCACGCCCAATTAGCTCCTTTTGATTTTGAAATTCATTATAAAAGGGGAGTGATAACTCTTTTTCAGATTTCTTATCTAGAGAATACATGTCTTCATAATGAGTTTTCTATCTCCTTTCTTTACAGATAAAACTTTGGTTACTATCTTAAAGGTAGTTCCTCTCAATCGAGATGTACAAGAAGTAATTCTATGAAAAATTATAGATGGCATGCTGATAGATTTCTACTATGTTCATATGATAGAAGAAATCGTTAATTTTGACGATGAACTATATTATTATAATAACTATTATGCTTTCGAATAAAACAAAATGTTTTGTTTGTAGGATGGACCCTCCTTGGGTGACCAAGGTCAGATGAAAAGGTGGTTATACCAGAGGAAGGGGAAGATCATCCCCAGGATCATCAGGATCGTTATACGGATCCTCTTCATCTGGCTCCCCAATCATACAAAAAGGAGGAATGAGCTTGGTGAATCTAAAGACCTCTCAAAATGAGACTTTTTCTTCATTGCGACTGGAAGATATTCCAGAAAATAATCCGTTATACGCACAAATACAAAAGTATCTATCTCAGAAGCAAGGTGATACTTCGCATCTGTAGCAAAAGAAGAGGTTGATGATATCAAAACCTACGAAAAAGTATCAAAGAAAGAAATGATATTTTTTTTAGAAAACTCTGATATTCAGAGAAAAGAAGAACCCTGTAAGATATTCCAGAGATATTTAGTTAACGGATTATATTTTTCAAGTGAGTCATACAAAATCCTATCATAGTATGAGACAATACTTATGAGCACTGATAGTGTTGAATTTCAGCACTTTTCAGGATACAACACTAGCGAGAATGTTTATAACTTCTCCAAGATGATAATTAAACAGATTAGATCTGTTGAAGATTAGGGTATCTCCACAATGAAAGAAAGGCAGATAAACCTAAATAAGGTTTATATGAATTTTACATATTGAAATTATATTCATGTTTTTGATAAAGTCCTCATCTATAATAATGAGCGACATAAGCATACCTGGTTCATAAAAATTTGTGCAAAGATATTTGCAGAACCAATCCCTAATTGGTTCCTAAATTGGTGGTCATACTACGGTCCAACGACTAAGATCTTACCAGATCCATTTCTAAAGTTATACAAAGAATGTGTTAAAGATTCCCCGAATTTAAACGAGTTATACTATACAGATCATATCTGTTATATTGAAAGAATTGAACAGATTTACTTTTTTATTGAATTCTCAATTCCGTGGATTCATAAATGGGTTCCGGACGTAGGATTCACTAAGGAGCAAATTCCTTGTTTATACAGAACATTTTATAATAATTTTTGGGATAAATTAATGAAAAAAGATCCCATGACAAAATCGTTATATGGACAAGAATTATTGGATCTTATTGAAAAAAGGATTCAAGAATATTGTCTTGTTCCTACCAAGGGGATTATACAAGATACCTTTGTCCGGTATATTGCTCGAAAAATTTCTATTCAGGATGGAGATAAAGAAGAAATGATTAATAATTATCTCGATGAAGTCAGAAGGAACCTACTTCTCAATATTACCCAATACGAGAAGTCAGACACTTCAATGAGAAGTGAAGCAAGTGATGATGTTGCAGATATTCAAAAAGCTCAATTATGTGAATCTATTACAAAAGATGTGTTGGAAAAAGCGGAAGATCTTCTCTGCCAACTAAAAGGGAAAGATAACATGTAAAGTTTATCCTTAATAGTAAAGATCATTATCAACAGTAGATGCACCGTTGATCTACAGTAGATATACTGTTACTGTACATATGAGGTCCATTGATAAGGACCCATGGCCACTATAGATAGATTTCTTTTCTTTTCTATAAATAAGTTTCATTTGTAGTTTGTAAGAGGCAGGTTTTAGAAACCCTCTCTACTTTCTTCTCTCTCTTGTAAAGCTCTCTCTTTTGTAATTTGTGAGTTCGCTAGATACTTATCGGAGTTGTCAATAAAGTGTATAGTTCTCATAGGCCCTGGTGTTAGCCACAATTGCAAGGTACTTACTTTAATTTTTTCCTTTCTTTATATTTTATCTTTCTCCGATCTAGAGTCGTGACTATGTCTGGCTAAAAGAATTATATCTATGTCAAATATCTAACTTCGCTTTTATATCTACAATGAAAAATCTAGACTTTATATAAATATAAAAAAATTTATATATGATTTGTTGACTTGGTTCCAAGATGGTGGTACAGTCAGATTTGATGCAATACGTTATTGACTTTGTTTTAGTGACTCCATCTAGCCAGTCGTAGTCCAAAGCCCGTTAAAGAGTTGTAAAGGGCGCTTCTATATCTGGTTAGAACTGCTAGACACATGGACTCAATAACAATACGTATTTGAATCTTGATAGACCCCTTGCTTGGGTAAAATGATTAGATCCTTTCACACAGTCATAAAACTATATAAAAATTTGTATATATTTTGATTCGGGTTTATTCCTTGAATTCAGATGTAAACAAGCTAGATTGAAGATGACTGCGCGGACTACCGCTCGTCTTCTGAAATCCTGATTTCGTTGTGATTTTTAATTTGTTTTACTTGATATTTCTAATTATATTTAAATCATCATCTTAATATTATATTAATATTTAATTTATTTTTCTATTTATCTATATATAGTATTAATTTAAAATCAAATTTAATTAAAATTTTTATAATAGATATTTAAAATAATTTTAATATTAAAAGTGCATTGATACTTGTTCTTTTTCATAATTTGACTCTCAAAAATATTTTTTTAAAAAATTAAGTCAAACACAATCCGCTTATCAAAAATACTTTTCAAATGAATTAACCAAATACAAATTGCATTTTTTCTCAAAAACACCTTTTTGGAAAAACTATTTGGAAAAAATACTTCTATAAATAAGTAATTTTTAAAAGTAATGTCAAATAAGTTCTAAGTTTAGTTAGTCAAATAGAGAGATATTTTTAAGCTGTCAATAGTTTAAGGACAAAACTAATAATTTACATCAAATTCAATGATATTTTCAATATTTTTTCGAATAAATCAAAGTTGTGGAAATTTTTTATTATGTATGAGACATACCAAGTCATACTTGTATGAGACATTATTTGATTGACAAATGGACTGAGACCCATCTGCCAAGTGACAAAGGGGCATCTATTAAGTCCTTTCAGTCATTTTTTTTAACATTTATTTCAATATATTTTTTGTTTTCATTTTTTTAAATGTTCTTTTTTCTTAACTAATCTAATTAGTTTATGTTTTTTTTTTTGTTTTACACTTACTTCAAGATATTTTTTGTGTTCTTTTTTATAAATGTTTTTTCTTAACTAATCTAATTAGTTTATGTTTTTCTTTTTTCTTTTTTGTTTTACACTTATTTTAATATATCTTTTGTTTCCATTTTTTTAATGTTTTTTTTTTTCATTCTTAACTAATCTAATAAATTTGTGTTTTTTATTTTTTATGTAGTAAATTTTGATTTAATTTTTTATGATCATTGCATAAGTTTTTATTTTACTATATTAATTTTTTTTCTATTCTATGTTATTTATTCACATTTTAATAAATAGTTATTTATATTTAATTTTCGTTTGTAAAATCAAGATATAAGTAATTTCTTTAATTCTAACAACTATTTTTTTTAATCAAAAGTATAAATAAAATTTATAAAGTCGCAAAAAGTCTTTTAAGAAATAAATTAATAAAATTATCATTTTTATTTATAATTTCTTAAGAAATGTGTAAGGAAAGTAGATAACCAAAATATTTATTAAATTTCACCTAGCTTGAATTTTAGGAATAAAAAATATCATATAAATTGACGGAAAGATTATATATTTATGTAGGTGTTTATGAATATTTTTCATACTTTCCATGAATAAAATTATTAAAGTATGGAAGTGTAAAATTTGAAACAATGATTGAAAAAAAAATCAAATAAAAAAAATAAAAAGTAAGAGAGGGGAAAACGTTATAAAGGAAGAAAGTGAAAAAGGAGTTTGAGCCATTTTCTTAAATGAGACCCAATTATCCACTTATCAAAGAATAAATGAAGCCTCATATAAGTTTTGTGTATCACATCATATTTGTGTCTCATTCATAATAATTTTTTTTTATAAATTTGAGGGGGCTCTACATCCTACACATGGTCACGTGAAAACATCCCCCAACTGTCTTAATCATCCTCATTAAGCCTTAAATGACAATCTTCCAATTTTGTCGAGTAATTCAACTGTCCGGTTAAAATCTAACCATGGTTACTTTTTAACTTATCCTCCAAGTGTACAAGAAAATTCAATCAATGTCCCTCTTCTCTTGCGTTTCAACACACAGTATGGTCTGTCAGTGTGTGTTGTATATATAAATAAATAAAAAACAGTGTACAGTGTAGTACTATCAACTTACTTCTGCTACCGAGTAGTGTTTGTTGTTGTACACCCTGTAGAAAGTGACAAACCGACACCCAAACACTACTCTTAATCCACTGCTTTCCACCGGCGCGGTCGCCGTCTCCGTCGTCGCAGTGCAATGACTACTCGGAGGAGATCATCCTCCCGGTTGCAATCCTTATTTGTGAAGTTCTCCACTGTTTCAGCAATTACAGTATTGCTGCTCTTTCTAGCTTTGGCATTTGCATTTGCGCTTCCAGAATCAGATCAGTTGCTTAGTAGAGGAAGTAATGGCACACGTAATGGTAGTGAATTCAGCAGTGGACCTCGGAGTAGGCCTAAAGAGGATAGTTTTGCTGATATGATCGATCGAGCACTTGAAAAAGAGTTCACTGAAAATGACAAGGATGAAGGTTTATGTTCTAGATCTGAATTTCTCACAGTTTACATAACTTCGTTTTATTTTTGCATTTTTTTGTGTGGAGCTTGATAAGTATGAAATTGTCAGTGTTGAATTGGCAACTGGAGATATGCGTTAAAACTGTGTTTTCTAATAAATCAATAATCTAATCAAAGTTTCTCTAGACTGAAGAATTTATATGACTTCTACTTGAGGTTGTAAATCTTCATTTTCTGCTTTCGGATACCTTATTTATTAATCCGACCTGGTATATAGTTACATTAATTGCTATATCTAGTAAAATAAATACTAATATGTATGAAGATCTGCTTTTGTAGTTATCAGATGTAATTTTGGAAGATTGGTAAAGTAGAAAAAGATCAGCTACTAACTGATTGAGGATATATTTTTCCTATTTAATTGACAGTTAATGATGCGGGCAGCTTCAATAATAGTGTGGCCGAGCAGCAGGTGTGGATCTCCACCTCTTCTTAGTGAATTATATTCTATAATGTGATTGTTATAAGTTTCATTTGAATTGCTATGTGTAATTATTCCATTAAAGAAGGTGACTTGTTCTAATCTACTTAACTTTTGTGGTAGAGTTATTCGGTATACTGGTGAGAGGATGAGGTACTCGGTGGGTGATGTCTGCCAAATTGCATCCTCAAATGGGAATAAAACAGTCACTTCCAAAATATAGTAACCCAACTAGGTTAAGGTCGAATCCCACGAGTGTGGTGAAAAAACTTACAATTTGCTATTGAAATTCAATCTAATAGCTACTATTTCATATGGGGTTTTAAATGGGGAATTTTTAACTAAATTAACTACGTTGTCTATATCGTATTAAAGACAAACTAGAGTTATTGTTTCTAGATATCGGAATTAAAAGAGACAATATTCGCTGTCAACTCACTCGGGTGTATTCATTGTGCAAAACTGATGAGTCTATTAATCTTCTAAAGTCTCTCGATGGATTAGAAGAATTTCACCTTAAGTCCTCTGGGGACTTGAGTGTTGAATTAATTGTTCATCATAATATCAGGTTAGCTATTCTATAAGCTATTAGATGAGAGTTGGTAGCTCTAAATCCCTGTTAATGATCCTTCTTCCTAATCTTAACTTATTTTGTCAAGAAAGTCAATACATGCGAGTTTTTAATGTTTGCAACCATCAAAAAGATAATCAGTACGAAAGAATCTCAATGCACAATAATCAACCTTCATGCAAAGATTTTAGTGTGAAGAATCTATTATCCTTATTCCTACTCTAGATTCCATTGCCCTAGTTATGAGTTTTAGCTACTCATAGCTAGTTGCAAATAAGAAAAGCAATTGTAATATCTAAAGAACATTAACATGAAAAAAATAAACCTTTGATTAATGCTTCTTTTGCAAGAGTATCTTGTTCTTACCATAGTAATCTTCTACGAAAGCAATAACTAAAACTAAGAACAATTATGGAGTAGTTCGTAGCAAAGAATAATGAAACCTATTTTCTATTGGTAATATGTAATGTTAATAACATTTTCCGTGTGATCTATTTATAATAGTGGAAAGAAAATCCCAATCCCAGTTGACTTTGCTTTGACTTTGTCAACTCTGGTTCCGCATAATATAGATGTGAGGTGCAGACCCCATCGCGGAGTAGGAGGCCTATGCTGCGAGGGCCATTGCGAACTCCGTCTGCTTTTCAGTGTGTCGCATGTCCATCGCAAGAACTTTCAGTTCCTGAATCTTGTTTTCACTCAGGCGCAATGTGGAGGCTAACGTGAGGTGCATGCCCCACGTCGCAGACCACCTTATTCAGCCTGTCTTGGCTGCATTTTAGTCCTGGACGCGTTGCTTTGAGTTGTATCCATCTTTTGGGTCAATCCTTGCCTTTTTTAGCCTGAAATCGATCTAATCATATGTATTAGCTCATCACAACAATTATACAGAAAACACATGGATATATGTGAGTTTATACTTGGAACTTAGCTAAATTATGGGTAAAATATGGTGCTTGGATGCGTAATTACACCCCAGATCATGGGACACCAAAGTGCTCAAAAAGAAGGTTGAAGAATTTCCAATGACAAGGGAGTAGATTTAAACATGATATGTAAGTAAAACATCATAATGTCTCAACAAATGAAAGAACACAAAAACTTGTAGTTTGTCTTTATTACCTTCCTATCATTTTCTCCACTAGTAACTGGTAAGTATTGGGGAGTTGGCCTTTCTTTTATTCTTCATCACTTATTTCTGTTAGTCCTCAGCCGGTTCTGAAGAATAAAACTAATTACTTATCTTACAACTTGTAACAATTGAATGGCGTCTTTTCCATTGTTTACTCTCAGGTATATAAGTTTCATTCTTCTGTTTATTCTGCTGAGGTTTGTTACTGGTTTTAAATTTGTCTTGTATTTCTAGTTCACCTAGTGGCTAGTAATATGCTGATATATATTTGAATTGTGCTTATACCATGACTGACATTCTGATTGGTGTTTCTCTTTCATAACTATTATACCATTGTACTGATACTCCTTTCTCACTTATAGCTGTTTGAATATGTGTCGCTTCAATGTTTTACCCCTTTCTTTTTCAGGCGGTGTTGGAGACTGTGGCTAGAGTTAAGCCCAAGAAAAATGACACAAAGAAAGAGGACAAGTACATACTTCGTACATTTTCACAAATTAACTTTCTACAGTATTCATCTCCTTCTTGATTCATGATTTTTATATTTTGTACAATTACTTTGTAGATCTTTTCAGCTTCATCATGTTTTTAAACTTGATAATGACCATGGAGCAGAAGAAACGCCAACATTAATAGATAGGAAGGTAAGCTTTTAGTTTTGCTTGCTTCTGTGCATGAGTTTATTGATGGTTATGATTTTTGAAAATGAGGATCCATATACTTGGAATGTAATGCTTGATATTTTGTTTATTCAGGACAATGTCTTTATCATATCTAATTTCAAGTCCAAGTATCCGGTATTACAGTTAGACTTGAGGTAAGCTTTCTACATTCGTATGGAAGCTAACAAGCATTTGTATGGCTCACTGTTGCTTGACATGTGTAATGCGTAGGTTGATATCAGATCTAGTAGTGGTCATTGTTTCTGCAACATGTGGTGGAATTGCCTTTGCTTGTGCGGGTCAGCCGGTCGGATCACTATCTTTACTGAGTTTTTCTTCATTACTGATAAACAAAATGACCAATATTTCTTCATTCCAAAGTGCACAATAATCGTTCTTATTTTGTAGTTGCAAGGAATTCAAATTTATAATTCTTAATTATATTTTTCAGGTTATAACTGGATACTTACTAGCAGGATCTGTTGTTGGACCTGGAGGTTTTAATGTTGTCAGTGAAATGGTGCAAGTATGTAGCTTTGACAAAAAGGATCTTATTATTTGTTTTTTCTTTTCCTAATATAAGAAATGTGAAAAAAACAGCTTTCACAAGTCTGGACCTGCTTAAGTGAGCATCCCGATTTTGTTAGCTTAATCAGATCATATGGGTTCTAAATGATTGGAAAATGGAAAATGATGGAGACTCGCAATTTCCGAAGAACTTTTCAGATTGGTGGTTTTTAATAGTTGCAATTAAGAACAATATCAATGATATTTAGCAACTGAATTAATGAAAGTCATCTGCAGTAATCAACTTAGGGTAGTTTTCTTCTTAGCTTTTAATTCATTTATCAAGTTTTATGTCACTTTCAACCTATCTCTGCTTATAGGTTGAGACAGTGGCTCAGTTCGGTGTAATTTTTCTTCTTTTTGCTTTGGGGCTGGAGTTCTCAACCACAAAGGTTCGCTAAATAGAAAGAACATTACATATTGGATTTTCATTTTCTTGATAAAACAGTGCAACCATTAGCGATTTATGTTGTATAAACTGTGGGTTGACTCTGATTTTTGTGTATTATCTAGCTCCGTATTGTTCGAGCTGTTGCAGTTCTTGGAGGCTTACTTCAAGTTCTTCTTTTTATATGTCTATGTGGAATTACAGCCTCGGTAGGTCTAAAATTTACTTGTTTTATGTGGTCTTCTTTTTATGCAACTATGGGTGAACCATTTCTTATTATTCTAGTGGTCGCTTTATTGCTATGCATTGATCCCAGTTACTTGGTAATCTTATTAGAAGACATAAGTGTTTAACATGTGTTGTATCGGAAGGACTGCAAAGTTTGGTTCCTGAGTAGAGGGGGGGGGGGGGGGTGGGATGTGGATCGATATGGTATCTCCTTGTGCTGCTTTGATCTTCCATTATTGGATCTTAATCAGTAATGACCAACCCTTTTTTATCATCAACAACAAGAAGCTATGCCTTGTAAGAATATTATTGAATTGTTGTTGTTGTGTCTACATTATTACATTGAGGCCCTATTTATAGACACTAGAATACAATCCTTTACCAAGTAGGATACTATTTACTATTCCTATTTCTATTTGTATTCCTATTCCTATTCTAAATAGGATGTATAAACCTATTTCTATTCTAATAGAATTGTATAAACCTATTCCTATTCTAATAGGATTGTATAAATCTATTCATATTCTAACACTTCCCCTCAAGCTAGTACACACAATTAATGTACCTAGCTTGTTACATATGTAATTAATACGAGGACGATGAGGGGCTTGGTGAGATATCTGCAAGTTGATCAGTTGACTTCACAAAATTGACAGTCAATCTCACTGTGCTTGTCTTCTCATTAAATACTAGATTTGATGCATAATGTCAGTCAATTTCAATGTGCTTAATCTTCTCATGAAATACTGAATTTGATGCATAATGCCGATAAAACAAAGAGTGATAAAATTACGGTGTTGAACTTCCCAAACCAAACTTGCAAAGACTGTTTCAGACCATAGAGTGACTCACATAATCGACATACAAGGCTACTAGACCCCCCGAGCAACAAAGTGCTTAAAATCTAGTATAAAGTATATGTATCATGTTGGAATCAATAGATGAGTCGATATTAAACAAGAAAGTCACCGAAAAATTGGCTAGAACATGCTCATATGCCTGAGTATTAGATTTGATGGCTGAAAGTGGTCACAATCTAAGAAATAAAATTATATTGGTAGGGTCGGAATGATGTCACGACCCAACTAGAAAATAAAAATTATATAGGATAGTTTGAATTGATGGAACGACCCCATTGTAAAAGAGAAATAATATGGGTAGGGTCGGAATGATGGCACGACCTACTGAAAAGAAAAAATTATATGGGTAGGTTTGGAATGATGGCATAACCCTAATCAAATTAGATTTTGAGAAGTCACCGGAAAGACGAATGGAACTATGCAAATCAAATCCGAGGAGACACCGAAAAGACACATGAAGCTATGCAACTGAGATATGAGAAAATAGTTCGGAAAAATCCACGGTACTACACAAATTAAATATGAAAAGTAGTCTGGAGATATGCACGGTGCTACGCAAATCAGATATGAAAAAAAAGGTAGTCACCGGAAGGATGGCACGGTGCTACACAAATTAAATATGAAAAAGTAGTCACCGGAAAGATGGCATGGTGCTACACAAATCAGATATGAAAAAGTAGTCACCAGAAAGATCGCACAGTGCTACACAAATTAGATATGAGAAAGTGGTCACCGAAAAGATGGCACGATGCTAGATAAATTAAATATGAAAAAGTAGTCACCGGAAAGATGGCACGGTGCTACACAAATACCGATGGATATGGGGTTGACACAAAACAGCCCTAGATAGTCACTGGAAATTGATGCATGGTGATCCGTCTGTCCAAGTTTCTTCCCTTGAATATGGGGTTCATGCATGTATCATTAGTCCTACTTTTGTTAACATAATCATTGGCCAGACATGCGGCATATATGGGTAATAGCCACTCCCGGTAGTGGAAGCTCTTTGGTTCTCTACCAAGATCGTAGAACCTCTGATTCCATGTGAGAAATATAAGAGAAGGATATTATTGAATTGTTGTTTTTGTGTCTACATTATTACATTGAGAACCTATTTATGGACACTAGAATACAATCCTTTACCAAGTAGGATACTATTTACTATTCTTATTTCTATTTGTATTCCTATTCCTATTCTAAATAGGATTGTATAAACCTATTCCTATTCTAATAGAATTGTATAAACCTATTCCTATTCTAATAGGATTGTATAAACCTATTATATTCTAACATGCCTTAATCCCCATCTAGCTTGCCAGCTATTTGAATCCTCACTATCCATTTTGCTCCATTTACCATTTCATTTCAATACTTGGGGTTCTACGCTAACGGCTCTCTATATTTTTTAGTGACATTCGTATCTCTAAAGAAACTAAAGACTCTAGGAAACATTGAACCTTATGTAAATCTATGCCATGACCAAGTCTTGGTCCCAATTTGCCGATATTGCATATGTGGACTTTTTACTTCTATCATGTTTTGGTTTTTTATGCCAAGTCTGCCGGGATTTTGAGTGATTGTAGTGTTTTGAGGTAACTTCCTTCGATGTGATTTTAGGTCTACCTTGTCCCCATCTAACATTGGGCCTGTTCATTTGGAGGTCTAGGTAGGGTGCGATAAATCCTCTCAAACAACATTCTCTCTTTTATCCTCTCTGTATTCTACTTTCACCTTTTAGATCTTGTTTAACTTTGTATAAGTGCACATCTATCTTAACATTCACATTTTGATGACATTAATCTTGCAGTATGTCGGACCTTCGAGGTCCAGCATTACCTAATAACAGTGTTAGTCTTCAGATGAACTTCCTTTAAGCCTGTGAACTACACATTGTGACATGATCAACAAGCATATTCTTTGAATGTTATGTGTTTCCATGCAGGGAATGCATTTCATGTGCAACTTAGTGGATTTGATCAACAAGTTGTGAAATCACTAGCTGGCACATCACACATGCATATTATGTGAAATAAACTGTTTCTCGATCATATTTGTGAATCCCTTTCCCTATTTGAACAATAGCTTGCAACTTAGTTTCAGCCTCTATAATGAATGTGACAATTAAAAAAAACTGAATGAATTGTACCAATTCATTAGACTCAAATGCTGTATTTATCTTATGAGGGTGAAATCTGTCGGTTATTTTTTTTTAATGTGGAAAATTTGATTCTGTTTTATAACAGAACTAGTGAAATTTAAATTGCATTCTGTATTTTAGTAACAGAAAATGTATCCAATGCAGTCAATTAAAATGTAGAAGTTTTCCGCTTTACCTCATTTTATGCTTAGTAGGTCACCTGAATAAATTATTGAGCATTAAGATATATACGCTTATGTGACTGGCTCATGCTTCTTAATTATTTTGACACCTGTACATGTTGTAAGATAGGAGAAAGTTGCTCCAGACCAGTACTATGTCTCATCTTTTATGTTTACTGTTTGCCAAAAGTTTTTCCCCATTTGTAGCAATATAAACTTGTGCAACTTGATGATTTTGTAGTTGTGTGGCGGTAAGCCTTCAGAGGGTGTATTTGTTGGAGCATTTCTCTCAATGTCTTCTACAGCGGTGGTAAGCTTGTCCACATCCATTCTATCTCCTTTAGGGTATTGTGGACTCTGGAGTCTCTGATGGTAACTGACCTTTTTCCTTGCCATAGGTGTTGAAGTTTTTGATGGAAAAGAATAGTACAAATGCACTTCACGGCCAGGTTACAATTGGCACTCTTATTTTGCAGGTGCTTTGTCTTCTGATTCATCTCCTGCACATCCTTCTTTCTTTACCATTTGCAAGATCTCACAGATTGAGACCTCTTTGAGTTTTTATTCAACACATGATTGATATCTACTATTTGGAAGTTCTAGTTGAATATTATTTTATTGAAAAGATGTCTAAATGGCACGTGGCCAGTTCAAGTCACAGAAGGAAAATAGTCTCACCACTATTTCATCATCACAGGAATAACACTCGCTAAACATCAAACCACTGGAGCTCGGTGGAGCTATTAATTTTTCTCCCATAAGATTTCATCACATAAGAATGCGTCATAGTTAACTTCATACTCTTCCTTGGCTCAAAAAAAAAGGAACGTGGTGACTAATTCGAGGTACTTTCTCATTCTTTCAGGATTGTGCTGTAGGTCTTCTGTTTGCCTTGCTTCCAATCCTGGGAGGCACTTCTAATGTTCTGCAAGGGTTAATATCCATGACAAAGTCGTAAGTTTGTTTACTTGACTTCGAGCACTTTCTATTCCCTCTCTGCACAAGCTTTGGTGCAGGTCAACTATATTTGTAAGAGTTAGTTGGTTTCTGTTTGCTCTGTCTCTTTTCTTTTTTTTTTTTTTTTTGAGAAAGTTAACATGTTATAGACAACAATACACCAATGGTGTATCTCAGTAGTAATTACATCAGGAGTATACAGTAAGCAAAACCAAAAGATCTATCATTTATACCCCTCCTAAACTATCTAAAAAGTGAGTAATAGCCTCCACCTCTTTGGGGAGGACATGATTACACCAAAAATAAAGGGTTATAAGACAATTCAACTTCAAAACTCTGGAAAGGGATGCTCTTGTTTTCAAAGCATCTCTAGTTCCTTTCCTTCCAAATTGTCCACCAAATGCAAGCAGGGACAATCTTCCATCTCTCCTAGTGAACTGATGTATTCCCTTCTCTATTCCAGCATGCTAGAAATCTGAGGTCTCTTGGCATGGACGAGCTAATTCCCCTCAAATTCAAAAAGACCTGCCACAATTTCTCTGTCACTTTGCAATGGAGGAAGAGATGGTTCGTTGTCTCTGTTTCTATTTTACAAAAAAAACACCTGGAGCATAACTGTCTTCCCCTTTTCATTAGATTGTCCCGAGTTAGTACTGCTTCCCTAGCTACCAACCAGGTGAAACAAGCCACCTTGTGAGGTACATTAATTTTCCATATCGTCTTCCAAGGCCATGGTAGCAACATTTCAGCTGCCTGTCAAGATGTCTATAAGCTGATTTTACTGTGAACTTCCCATTGTTGGCCCTCAACCATTGTAACCTATCCTCCTTTGTGTCAAGGTTATTTGCCTGCTCCAAAGACTTGTAGAAATCTGCTAATATGTAACGGTGCCATCCTTCCGGTGACTACCTTTTTTTATTTTTTGTGCATATTTGATTTGCGTAGCACCGTGCATCTCTCCGACTACTTTTCATATTTAATTTGTGTAGTACCGTGGATTTTTTTGGAACTATTTTCTCATATCCGAGTTGCATAGCATCATGTGTCTTTTCAGTGACTCCTCATATTTGATTTGCATAGTTCCATTCGTCTTTCCGGTGACTCCTCAAATCTGATTTGCGTAGGGTTGTGCCATCATTCCAACCCTACCCGTATAATTTTTCTTTTTCAGTAGGGTCGTGCCATCATTCTGACACTACCCATATTATTTCTCTTTTTTAATGGGGTCGTTCCATCAATTCGAACTATTCTATATAATTTCTATTTTCTAGTTGGGTCATGACATCATTCCGACCCTACCTATATAATTTTATTTCTTAGTTTGTGACCACTTTTAACAATCAAATCTAATACTCCGGCAGATGAGCATGTTCTTGCCAGTTTTTCGGTGACTTGTTTGATATCGACTCGTCTATTGATTCCAACATGATCCATATACTTTATACTAGATTTCGAGCACTTACGACCGCTGCATTGTGAAGAAGTCTATATGGAGCAACCACCTAATTTTGTTGCTCAGGGGGAGTTTAGTAGCCTTGTATGAGTTTAGTAGCCTTGTATGTTGATTACGTAAGTCACTCTATGGTCTGAAACAGTCTTTGCAAGTTTGGTTTGGGAAGTTCCAACACTGTAATTATCACTCCGTGTTTTATCGGCATTATGCATCAAATTTAGTATTTCATGAGAAGACCAAGCACATTGAGATTGATTGTCAATTTTGTGAAGTCAAGTGATCAACTTGCAGATATCTCACCAAACCCCTCATCAGTCCTCGTGTTAATTAATTTGTAACAAGCTAGGTACATGAATTGTATGCACTAGCTTGAGGGGGAGTGTTAGAATAGAATATGTTTATACAATCCTATTAGAATAGGAATATGTTTATACAATCCTATTAGAATAGGAATAGGTTTATACAATCCTATTAGAATAGGAATAGTAATAGAAATAGAAATAGGAATACTAATTAGTATCCTACTTGGTAAAGGATTGTATTCTAGGGTCTATAAATAGGGTCTCAATGTAATAATGTAGACACAACAATAATTCAATAATATTCTTCTCCAATATTTCTCACATATTCCTTCAATAGCACCAACCGTCGAGAATGCCCAGCAACTCCCGCATTGGCCTTGGTCTTTAACAGGGGCAACAACGCCTTTCTGTCTCCAATCAACGGATTCCGGCAACTTTTCACCGGCCTTAAAAGCGTAACGTTCGCTTTTAGGGTTCTTTAACAGCCTCGTCTTTTTTTTCCCAATTCAGGAACTTAAACACACTGAGCTGATCTAAACAAACCGCAGCAGCAATCAAGAAGTTTGAACAAATCAAAAATCAAACCCTAGTTCGAACAAATCAAAAAAACGAACCGAACAAATCAAAAACCGAACCGAACAAATCAAAAATCGAACCAAACAAAACCGAACCCTAGTTCGAACAAATCAAAAACTGAACCGAACAAATCAAAAAACAAACCGAACAAATCAAAAATCGAACCGAACAAATCAAAAATCGAACCGAACAAATCAAAAATTGAATTGAACAAATCAAAAATCGAATCAAACAAATCAAAAACCAAACCGAACAAATCAAAAAATCGAATAGAGCAAATAAAAAACCGAACTGAACAAATCAAAAAACCGAACCCTAGTTCGAACAAAAATTCGGGGCTCCGGCCCAAACCCCAAACGGATGGATCTTCAACCAACAGATGACCGCTACCAAATCTTCAACCAACAAATCAAGGAGCATGGATCTTCACGGTGACCCAATTTTTGCAAGCATAATCATTGGCCAGACGGGCAACATATATGGGTGCCACCCACTGGCAGCGGAAGCTCTTTGATTGTTTACCAAGATCGTAGAGGCTCTGATATCATGTGAGAAATATTGGAGAAGAATATTTTTGAATTGTTGTTGTGTCTACATTATTACATTGATACCCTATTTATAGACCCTAGAATACAATCCTTTACCAAGTAGGATACTAATTAGTATTCCTATTTCTATTTCTATTACTATTCCTATTCTAATAGGATTGTATAAACCTATTCCTATTCTAATAGGATTGTATAAACATATTCCTATTCTAATAGGATTGTATAAATCTATTCTATTCTAACACAACCTTCTCCTTGGTTGTCTTTGACTTCTGCTACTGTTGGTTCAGATTATAAATCTCAGGATGCAGCTGTTTCAGAGAGTGTTGTCCAACCCACACATCATTCCAGAAGAATGTCTTCCTTCCATTTCCTATATCAATTTTTGAATTTCTCCATATTTTATGCCACAAATTCCTGATTGTTCTCCATAAACCAACCTCAGTAGGGCTTCTAACTTCCTTTGTAACCCATGAGTCCTCCATTGCATATCCGGAAATTATAACATCTTTCCACTGACCTTGTTCTACAGAAGCAAACCTCCACAACCACTTCAAAAGGAGACTCTGGTTTTGAACTTTGAGATTCTTTATGCCCATTCCCCCTTCTTTTTGTTGTTTATCACCACCTCCCATTTCACCAGGTGATATTTCTTAGTGAAAGGAAAAGAGCGTCCTCGAACATAATTTAGACAGTCTTATGAGAACTATAGATAGATAATTGTAACGATAAAAGAAAATAGGTTTTATTGTGTTTGAAGCTGATCAATCCTGCAAATCACCTCTTTTCAGAGCATTACTGTATGAGAACTGTTTGTTCTATGCTATTAAGTTGTCTTGTATGTCTAGGCATGCATTCATATGCAGCGTTGCCTAGAGCCATCTGTTCAGTTTGGTAGATTTTAGCAACTTGACAATTGAATACTTTTATCAATAGCTTTCCCAACTGAGATGTTGTAGGCAGGTCTATATTACTTGACAACATGCTCATTAGTTCTGGTTTTTTATTTAACTTCTTAGGAGTTTAATTTGTCCTCTAGAATATGGTAACAAGTTTTCATTATGTCACTTGAGGAGGGAGGGGTGATTGTTCTTTTCTGCCAAAAGAATCTACCACATACTATCACAAGTGCTCAGATGGTTGTTGGGCTATGCATCCAATTCTGGTGATTGTAGAATATAAAATGGTAAACAAAGACATTGGCGAAATATCATTTCACTATAGAAGTGTATGGGCAGAGAAGTGTAAGTAGGGATGGGACTAGGAGGTTTAATGCCTCTGGATCTGAAGTTTCTTGCAGAGGTTCATGAGAATTGACAAACTCCAAAGTGGAAAACTATGATATATGCTCGATATAAACATGAAGACTCGAATCAAATAAAGGTACTCTAGGTGATCAACCTGAATAAATGCATCTTTACATCAAAATGAAAAAGGCAAAGATGTCTATCTACAAACTTATGTATTATTATCTCGACATAGACATATAAGGCCTAGAAAGTATGTTGAATATAGAGGTCCAACTAAATTATGCAAAGTGAAAGGTGGATACACCAGTGATTGTATCAATTGTGAACATGTACTGTCTGCCAATACTTCCTAATTTGCAAGGCAAGGAAGCTCCATTCAGCCATCTAAATCATGATTAGATGGATGCACATGGAAAAATCAATTTCAGAGTCTAGCAACCCATTAGTATATTCTATAAGCGAGAACACTCTTTGCAGCGAATGAACTTATTGAAGAAGATATATTTTCACGAGGGTCTTTCTAAACAAATTTAATGGAAGTTAAATTTGATGGGTGGAGGCTTGATGGACATATTCCCTACCAGAGATTGTATAGGAACCATTTTTTATTGGTTAAATGTGAAAGGCATAGGGAAAAGAGAGTATTATGATGAACACAGAAAATGAATACCTATGGGAAGGTAAATCATAAAGAATCGCTACATGATTGTAGCAAAATTTCACCTAAATTCCCCAAGTTTTTTTTTTGGGTGGGCAGTACAGGAGTTTAGGATTGATTCTTGAGAGCCATATAGTAATATTTTACCTTCTTAATGATTCTTTACATTTAATCCTGTCTTCTGAGACAGCTGATATAGTTTAAATATTCGGCAGAGCAATTAAAATGAGATCAAGACTTTGGTATTTCTGTGTATTTGGTGCTAGATTCTGTAACTTTGGTACTTTTATTCTTTTGTCCTATTCTTTTGCTCAGAGGCAGTGCTTTTAGACTATTGTTAGTTGTGAAATGAGGAACAACCTTTAAATGTTTAGCATGGAGAATTTGCAAGTATGGCAAACTTATTGATTGATCTCATGTTTAAGAGCACCGTTTTGGGTATCCTTCTGTAGGAGAAATTTACTTTAAATGGAATGAGCTTAGGAAAATTTCTTTTTCAACTAAATTTTGAATTTCTTCTTTGAGTGGTTGCGTTTCAGCAGAAATGTCAGCTTCAACATGCCTCAGTTCTTTATGGTATTGTAGTAACACCAACGTAACTCCAGTCTATCATATGATGGTTGTTTGCTCTATTATGTAGTCATCATCTACTGAACTTACTGCCTAGTGGCGTATTACATAACATATATAATTACAATACTGATACTGGTGTACCACTGTATTGTTTGTCTTCCATAATTAAACTTCTGGGAAATGTGGAAGGCGGGATTCAGAAATATAGATGCTAAGCTGGTACTTCTGGAATTTCGGTGCTTTAAATTGTTTGAAACTCTTGCCTGACGTTAATTTTGCACCAATCCTACTTATTTATTGCATTATACTGATTCATCTATCAGCCAGGTTGGTCATGTTGCTCTCATTTTTGGCTATTTTGTCAATATTATCACGGAAGTGTGTTCCATGGTTCCTGAAGCTGATGATAAGCTTATCATCACAGGTATGAGCTTCCTGACTCTAAAGAAGTTCCTTTGTTAGGCAATAACACTTTCTGAGATCTGTTGGGAGAGGAAGAATTAGAGAGAATTAAATTGAAGTCTCACAAAATACGCCAAACACTTATTTATAGGTGTGTTCTACTGTAGAGCGTAGAGAATCAGTTAAGACCTTACTCTACAAAGTACAGTGGTGCATTTATTGCATGCTTGGCCCATTTATATAGTTGCACATTTTATTGTACTGCTTTGATTCACTAATTAGGCTGGACTGAAACAGCTCCAGCCTCCATGAACATTGTTTGTCAGTTTTCATGAGTTCTTCATGACTAATTGTGGGCATGATGGTCACTGGTATTTAAGATTTTTCTGAGAATTCTAATTATGTCCTTTATTTCGCAGACTAATGAACTGTATCAATTGGCTTCAGTGGCATTTTGCCTCCTTGTAGCTTGGGTTGGTTATTCTCCTGTCTCTCAGCCTTTGTACTTGTGTAATAAAATATGCATTTGGATTGTCTTTTCTCTGCTCTCTGGTTATGCATCAATTCCTTCCTAGTGCTGACCCAACCTCTCTACATCCCCTGGTAGAAAGATTCAGGACTAGCTAGCACTTTTGGAATTGGAGTAAATATTTGTTATGGCCTCCTCAACGTGTTGCAATGTCAGATGTGCTTGTTCTTATCATTTTTGAATTGAAACCTTGTTAGAACGCTCTTCACAAGGATATGTTCATATTGCCAAGATATTCCTAGTTCAAAATTCTTTAGCTCTTCACAAACAGCTCCTCAACTGCGCTGCAGTCAAGAAGAGCTCAGAACAGCTTGTTCATGCTTGGTCTGCCTTTTAAAGTCTTTAATTCCAATTTCTTCATCAACTTTTACCAATCTGTGCTTTATTAATGTGTTCACTATATAGTGCATATTATTTTATTTCTTGAGTTTTTTACTCAAAAAGGTGCATGTTGAATTTGGTTCTTTTGGTGCATCCTAAGAACTGATCTTTTTACTTGTTTTCTTATCAATAATCTTTTTTTTCTATTGTTTGTACAATTTCAGTGTAGCGATAAGCTAGGTCTAAGCTTAGAGTTGGGTTCATTTGCTGCTGGAGTGATGATTTCAACAACTGATCTTGCCCAACATACTCTTGAACAAGTAAGACTTCATTATGATTTTTGTTTTGCCATTACAAACATAGGGACAAGAAGGAATCATGGAATCAATGGGCATTAGGATACAAGATAAAAAACCTATCTGATATTTGAATAGAAGTTTCTAACTTCTATTCGTTTGATATTGTTGCTGAGAATGTGCATTTTCCTGGTATTGAACTACTGACACAAAGATATACTTCAACCATGCCTGGTGAAGATTTGATTCTTAGTTCTACCTTCTGAGAACTATTTTTTTCTTTAGTGTCCAAGATGTTTGATCTGTGTATACCCTGATTTCAGGTTGATCACAAACAATCTTCAAATGCTGCTCTTTGTCCAAAGCTTTATTTGCTCTACTTGCTGAATAATTCCAATCATAGTGTATGATAATTTAGTTGAAATGGGAGGGGATAGTGTTGTGTTTTAAACAAAAGAATTAGGGAAATAACAGTGAAAGGCTTCGAGGGAAAAAAATTGCAATGTTGTCAAAGAGAATTATTTTATTAATAACACAGAGGCATACATTTACAACTTCAGTTTCTAACTAAAAATTAGAAAAATATGCCACTAACTTATCTGCAAATTCAAATAACAAAGAAAGAGGAAATTAACTCGTAAATTCAAGCCACAATGGACTCTAATAAAAATAAATTTGAAATCCTAAAAGTTAGCAACTGATAAACTGATTTTTTTCAAAAGAAATCTTTTAGAGATAATGCAGCTAGTTGTTTTATTTCTACAATATTCTGAGACATATTTTCAACACTCCTCCTCGGATCAAGAATCATAGATTGTAGTCTTGGATGGAATTGACCTCACGAATAAATCTGTTAGTTCATAATTGGTCTTGCAAGGCTTGTGTTCATCTTCTGTTGGATTGAATAAGAAGTTTCTAAATTTCCTGTTAGTTACATCACAGATTTGACTATACTTTTATTCAAATGGAAATTAAATCATTTTTCCATTAGCTGGCCAACACTCAACAAATTTTGATCATTTCTGATTCTGATTTTCTGATTTTTCTATTTTAAATAAAAATAAACATGAACTCTTAAAAAAGATTTGTCATATGTCATGTGGTTTGTACATCCTCTGTCAATCATCCAAAAATCACATTTCTTGGTTGAGAAGTATATAGCCACACATAGAGGTGGCAGAATGGGTAATTTATATGCGTATCCACTCATATTTACCCATTTTCCTGTGTCAATCATCCAAAAATCACATTTCTTGGTTGAGAAGTATGTAGCCACACTGCCCACACAGAAGTGGTCTTCTCCTTCATTGACAACTTCATGACCAAGCTGGTTGCAGATTTTGCACTGTGCATCTGGCCTCTTTTAACATTTAAATGGAGGATAACCTTTCTTGCCATAATGCGACAAGGTAGGTATTTTTTCCTTGAACTAATACCTTGTTTTGAGTCTTGTGGTTGACTGCCGAAGCTCCTTCAACCATGCCATCTTGCCTCCTTGGCTCTTGTGCCTTCAATATAGTTAGCAATTTTGTCAAGGTACTCTTGGAAAGATCTTGTGTTTTCCAAGGTTGTTATGGATAATTCGTGTCTTTTCAGCATTGTAACAAGAATTTTTCAATAATTCTTGAATCTTTAAATTTAGTGTCAAGCAATCTTACCTTTCAACAATGACTAGAAGTCCGTTCGCGTACTCTTTGATGGTCTCAGATTCCTTCGTCTTTTGCAATTCGAATTGACGAATTCCCTTATTAAATTCAACATCTTCATGCCTCACATTTTTTCTCCCTTGTGTATTCTTTCTTCTAATAATCCCAAATTTATTTTGCTGATTTGAGAGCCATAATTCTCGTGAAAATTGTTGCAGACACCAACAAATAAAGTTGCTTTCATTTTTTATTTTTTTTTTCTTGTGGCTTTTGATCTGAGACACACAGATTATTGAGTTTTTTGTGGCTTTTGATCTGTCCACAATGGGATTATTGAGCAGCGGAAAAACGTCATAATCCTCTTCCACAACCCCCAAAGATCTAATGCCTCAAGATAAGTTTCCATTCTTACCGGCCAGCATTGGCAATTTTCACCATCAAAGACAGAAGGAGCTATTTGGGAAAAAATATTTTCAGAATCCACCTCACTTGCAGGTCCCTCGAGAAAATAGCTCTAGATATAAATTGATGGTTTTTTAGCAAAAGAATTAGGGAAATAACACAGCAAAATAATGAGAGAAAAATACTGCAATGCTGTCCAAGAAAATTATTTTATCAGTAACTCAGAGACATACATTTATAGCTCTAATTCTAACTTAGAAAATTGAAAAATATGCTACGAACTTATATGCAAACTGAAATAACAAAGCAAGAAAAAACTAACTTCTAAATTCAAGTCACGGAAGACACTAATAAAAATAATTTAAAATCTTAAAAGTTAGTTGTTGATAGACTGAATTTCTGCAAAAGATATATTCAAGAGATAATGCAACTACAATATCCCGAGACATTCTCAATAGAGAAATATTTACTTTCTGAAGATTGGTTACAATGTTTAACTAGCTGTAAATTGGTTATTTAAAGCCCTCCTATGTTTAAGAAAAATATCGAGAGACATTTTAATAAATATTTTTAACCCTTTTTGTTGCTCCATCTTTTAAAAAAAAAAAAAAAACAAGTTTGTTTCATTTGTCATCAGGTGATATGATGCACCTTCTGTTTATTTGAAGTTGGTACAAGTAAAGGTCATTGTGGAGTAAGAATTTGATTCACTTCATTGACGAATCGAACAACAAAAAGATTGCATCCATATGCATAATTTGTAACCAATTGTAGTTCTTTCGGAGGTGAAATAGGACTGATCTTATTAAGTTCACTAGTTATAATATCATTTATTCATGTTCTGGACAATCGATGGGATTAAGAATGATTCAAATGTTCCTCATTATGGAAATTGCATTGAGAAAGTGATGGGATTACTATATTTGCTTTTCTTTTGACAAATAAAGAGACATTACGGACACAACTATTATCGTCTAATTTGCAATGCGCTCTGTATTCTGAGTCCATAGTATATTCCTTTTTATGGCCTGACTGTTTCTGAGCTTTTTGAATGTGTTCTGTTGGTAAGTAACCCAAAACGGGGATTCCTGCTTCCTTGATCCACGTAATGATCTAAAGATTGAGCTTTTCAGTTTGAGTAAAGGTTTGGTGTGTATTCATCTAACATAAGTAAAAGTTCTGGTGTGTGTGGAAGTAATTGGTGCACTCTAAAGAAAAAGCGACTCATTGTCTTGTTGTACGATCTAGTGCAGAGATAAGACTTGTACTGTTTCTTCCTTTCTCTGCTTGATACATTTGGTTTACAATCTAGTTCAGAGATAAGACTTAAACTGTTTCTGCTTTTTTCTGCTGGATACATTTGGTTAAGGTTTCTTTTGATGCAGGTTGAACCCATACGCAACTTCTTTGCAGCTCTTTTTCTTGCCAGTATTGGGATGCTCATCCATGTTCATTTCCTCTGGAACCATGTTGATATCCTACTTGCATCAGTGATATTAGTGGTCATTGTTAAAACTGTTGTGACTTCTGCAGTTGTTAAGGCCTTTGGCTACAACAACAAAACTTCATTGCTAGTATGGCTCCACGTCTGTGTTGAGTTTTAGCTTTTTGTTGTATAAGTAACTAACTTTTGTTAACAAAGGGAGATTGACATTTTGTAGGTTGGAATGTCTTTAGCACAAATAGGAGAATTTGCTTTTGTGTTGCTTAGTCGTGCTTCTAATCTTCATCTAGTTGAGGTAATTGATACTACTGTTCTCTATGTGACAGGATTTTCTAGTTGCTTATCCAACTTTTAAAAGTTCCTAAAGGATAAAAACGGAACTCACACTGCATTAAATCCTTTCAGCCTGCCATTACTTTCCAAATATATCTCTTCCCTAGCACTTCTATCTGATAGGAATTCATTAGTTTGATGGATGAATGTGCAATTACAACTTTCAGGGTAAATTGTACCTGCTGCTTCTAGGGACAACAGCTCTCAGTCTGGTATGAGCTACTAACTTTCTTTTTTATCTCCTTAAGGGGTCTCCGTTCTGAATGATGCTGCAAATCTTATCCATTTTAGAATTATATCGTTATCTTTGACTATTAAGACCCATATATAACACATGTCTTCTCTTTTCTTTCACTTATTTACTTCTGCGTTTGGAGATTGAGTTACTTGTTATTGGTGAAGGCTTATTTTCAGTCTCTCAGTACCAATTACGGAGAGATAATGCTTATACGTCCAGGGTGCATTTAGCTAGGGGAAATTAACATTTCGCCAGGATACTCATGCATCCTTTTATAGCATTTTAAATTAATTTAGGAGCCATATGGACTAAATTTTTTTAAAAGCTTTTAAAAAGAAGCCTTTGTAAGTTGAAAATGTGTTTGAATAGTTTTAACTTTTTAAAAGATTTTTGAGCAGACGGATTTGTGTGAAAAACAGCTCCTAGCACTTCTTCAAATTCAAAAGATTTTTTTTCAAATTTTTGCAAAAAAATATTTTTGGAAAATTTTATGAATACCGTATTAAAAAATATAACTTCGGTTTTTGCAAGAAATATGCGCAAACACACTCCTCCTATTAGTGTTTCGTGTGCCAGTGGAAGCACGTGCAGGCAAGAGATAGAGAGATCAAAACCTCTTAAAAGGAAAACATCTCCATGATTGCATATGAAGAACAAATTGTTTTCTATTAACAGTCTGTCCTTAGTTATGTTTTCTAGCTGAATTATGACAAATCTTTTGGCAGGTGACTACGCCATTGCTTTTCAAGCTTATACCTGGTGTAGTTCACCTTGGTGTGCTGCTTAGGTGGTTCCCACCTGATAGTCCAAGTGAGGTATTACTCCCTTGGTGGTCATACCACGAGGACAAAGATTTGCCATTAGCACTAGTTTAGGCTCATGAGTATCTCATTTTATTAAATGCTCTCTTGGACTAATTCATTTGCAGTTTGGATTCAAAAGTGACAATTTTCGATCTGATAGTGCTAAACAAAGGATTGCACTGGTATCCAAGGATCTGATTCACGAAGGTTAAATTTGTGGGCAAGGTCTAGATGACCTATTTTTCTTGGAGAAGTATCCTAGTTCAAAGCCTGAATGGTGCTACAAAGGTTGCGGACTCAACTATTTCTTGCCTCTTCCTAATGCGAGGGACTTGATATGTTTTTCTTGTTGTATATCTTGACCAAACTAGAGAAAGGCAAAGCTATACATGCCTCCAAAGGGGGACAGACCTGGATACAGAGGTAGACTAACTGCAAACACAGCTAACTAGTCGAAGCATCGTTCACCTAAGGTAATAGATAGTTTTCAAAGTTACTTGATTCTTTCTTATTTGTTCCTTATAAATGTAAAATAATTTTGGTATATGATGTAATTGTAACTACTATATGCATTCTCGCTCTAATTTCATTTATGTTCCACACGTAGTTTCCACAATGTAACAGTTCATGTTTTTATGATACGAGGTCAACTGTATAAAAATGTCATGCCTTAATTTGTTGTTTGTGAAAATGATATCGTTCTTTACTTAGTCTTTTCCTTTGAAATTTTGACATGAACCAATTTTCTTTATGATCCCACCCCATCTATTAGCTTATTATGGTAGTTAGCTCACGCCAGAAACCAATCAATATAAACAATAAAAAAGGAAAATCAGAAACTAGTGAGGTTTGTTTGCTTGTCAGTTTTATCATCTTAATCTTCCATTTGCACTGAATGGTAGTTTGACCAGTTAGTAAATAACTTTTGGGGAAAAGGTATTGATGCTGTGTTATTCAAGTTTGACGAAATCATGTCACAATTGTTCAATACTTAAGTTTGCATGGTAAGTGCAGATCACTTCCAATCTTCCACTTTCAACACTACAGTCAAGTGCATTCACCTCCTGGTAATCCTACTTCCGTCCTTATGCTTATTACAGGGTTATAATGGCAATATAGTAGAGCTGTATTCTTTATACTTGTGAAGTGTCAAATGTATTTGGAAATGAGTCTTTAGATCTAGTGGCTGCAGTTGCCAACAAAATTTCACGTAAAAGTTGTTGAAAGCTACTGTTCTCACATTTGGTTAGATGCACAGATTACGCAGAGGTGGTCTTTGCTTCCTTGATTCATTTTTTTCCCCTTTGAACGTTTAGTGTTTCTGTACTAATTTAGCAGAGGGTAAAATGCAGATTTCTCGTTATTGTTTGAACTTCTGTGAGTACATAAATTGTGGTTATGTTGACTTCACATTCTTTTCTTTCCAGCATGTTTTCCATGTAATTCTTAAGAATGATGTAACTAAGCTAGTAGCCAATCTGTTTTTCTAAGGTTTACTTTGTCAATTATTGTTTTCTTGATGTTGACTAATTTTGTATGTATTCAATCCATTTTTATGAATTAAGAATGGTTTTAGTAAACAATGTGTTATATTCTTATCGGAAAAGGGTAAAAAATAGGGAAAATTTCATAAAACAAGCTATTATAGAAAGCACATTGAAATCTCTATCTACACTTCTTTTCTGGAAAAATTGATTTGGTGGTTTTCAAAATGACTGACAGAAATTTGTGTATTTCTGAGATTTAAAAAAAAAAGAGAGAACACAGCGATTTTCTCTCTAGCCACACTGAAGTTGATTTGGTGGTTCTCAAAGTGCCTGATTTCTTCCATTTCTTTGAAATTTGATTCTCTGTATCCATAATTGACAATATCAAGTATTTTAGTGTTGTTGCGGCATTATGGTACTGAAATTACAAAAATAGTTGCATCAATTACATAATTGATGGTATTGTGATTTAGGAGTATGATGATTTAATTGAATCAATTTCAAAGCACTAAATACCCGATGATCAAAGTGACTAGCTTGGCTGATGATGCATTCAACCACATTCACACTTTCTTGCAAGCACAAAATCCTAGCGAGCGCTACCTCACCTTTTGCTTCTCAACTATCATCTTTTAATTGATTGATGAGTGTCAAAGATAGATGTGCCATGTCACGGACCACTTAGAATAGACCGATATGATTCATTCCTGCGAATAATCTTTTATGCTTTACTTACGAAGTTGTGTTAAAATCCCAAGCTAAAATCATTGTCATGTGTGTCGTGCATGTGTGCTGATGTCTAGGTGCTAGCCCCTATATATGTTCCAAATGTACCAACAACAATAATAAGCACATATGAAAGGTAAAGTTGGAGAATGCAAGTTTTTTTCATGATAATATGCCAAGAGGAGCCTTATACTTATTAATTGCTCAGTTGCCTATGTTCCATTTGATATGATGCCCTGTGAGGTCAGTATATATGTGTTTCTAGATAGTCATGTTTACAGAGGATATTGTCAAAAAATTGGAGAAAAAAAATCCTAGAATAAGACTTCTCTTGAGGACTCTCATTCGAAGACTAATGATCCTATGGGTGGATAATTGTAACACCCTATAACTCCGAGCTAAGGTATGACTAGTTAAACATAGATGAAACTATCAAAAATCAAAAGGATAAAGAGGAAATTGAGCAAATATGTTAAAAGTTCAGTATACCATAGCTAATGTGGTGTGAAAGAAAGCTTTAAGGTTGGGAAGAACCTTAGAATAAAAGCTAATTGGAAGTTGCATTTTTTTGTGACAATAATTTCAAGTGGCCTTATATATGGTCTGATTTTAAATGAGTATACCTTCCAGCATATGAAGCTTCAAATGATGAATGACCAATCAAATTAAAGGTTTACAAGAGTAGTGTTCAACAAAATAAACCACTTGTCAATCTAAATTTTGCATCAAAAGTTGTGCACATTTACATTGGAGGTTGTAGAAGCCTATACGTAGACCAAAACATTGAACTTTTATTTTACTTCTCTCATCTAGAATGACAGTCCCTTTAGGCTCTCAAGGAGATTTTCTCTCCTCCAAAGCTTCAAGGTTCCCATTAATCACGAGGCGCTTGAATTTATTCTTCTCCGGTTATAGTTATTCGAAGGTTACTTCAAGGTGAAGTAAAGTGAAGAAATCATAAAGTTTTGGTATACAAGGTAATATTTCACCTTCCCCTTCATATGTGAGCTCTTATGAGCATTCTAAGACATGTTTTTAGTAAGAACTCACGGAAAGGTGGTCAAAAGTCGTGAGTTCAAGCTTTTCTTATTATTGTTTAAAGGAGTTCTGTAGCAATTTTATGTACTATTTTGTTGTGGGAGTGTGGTTGACCTCATGAGAAGGGTCATGTGAAATTATTAGAAGATGGAGAAGGATGTGGTGAAACACCATTTGTTTGAGGGTTGTGCAGCCTTGCTACCCATCGTGTGTTTTGACGTACTATTTGTTGGGCCCACACTTGTCGATTAGTTGCTAATATTAGCTTCATTATGCACTTGACATAGTATATTAGCTTCCCAAAGAAAGGATTGATTCTTTATAAGTATACAAAATTAAGAATTGAGGTATGTAAAGCTAAAACCTCTTTCGATGCTAAGCCACAACTTTCATGTCATATGTTTCTCTAAATGAGTCAAAAGGACTTTAGACTACACATGGAAAGAGGCCCTACATGCTACAAGCTTCATTTTAACTTGATGCCCCTCTCTTAAATTCGAGCTTTCATAGCACTCGATACGATCTTATAATAAGCCCTCCCTGAGTTGTCCATGTATATATATATTTGAAATATCACATGTCCCTCTATTTTAAGATGTCTAGTTCCTCTAAGTTGAGATGAATAGTGTAACTAGCTTAATAGATTAGTGCATAGTGTAACTAACTAAACGGATCAGTTCCCAGTGTAACTAATCAACTCCTAGTGACTATAGGCTACTTTCTTTCCTTCTAAGAAATGCTATTACCAATTTTTATTTTATTTAAATTACAGGCAAGGTTTCCATGTCCCCCTCCTAATTATTGTGAATTATTTTACTTATATTATATATACATGCATGGTAGAAATTAATTCGAATTCCCTACACCTTAAACTCACAGTCTAATGATGATGGCTTGAATAAATAAATAAAAAATGTTGCTAGAATTGGGATCTCATTCTAAGAGAATAACCTTAAATATCTGGATTTAAAAAAAAATAAAAAAAATATTATACAGAAACTTGCAGGCAAATGAGATCACATTGAGTTGTTTTTTAAAGTTGAGTAGACTTCCTATCTACTCCTCCAACAAAGACACTAGAGGACTCTAATAATTTGACCACAATTAATCAGCAAGCATATATTATTCTTATATATTATATTGCATCTTAAAGATTATGTTCATTTTAGGAAGAACAATATACTCCCTCCAACGAACACTTCAAGTTTGTGAATCTTTGCTATTTCAAGGCGCCTGAAATCACTAGGCTACATCATATATTGTTGTGTCAAGAGTGTCCAGAATATGTTATTTAACCACTTTGTTTATCATTACTTGTATATACGGTATAATTTTCCGATGAACTTCACATGAGTGTAGCTATGCCCATGTTCAAGACTAATAACTCTCAAGGGTAAAAATGGAAAGAATAGTATCGATCATTTATGCATTGATTTTGTGAAATGACAAATATTAATGAACATCCAATTTTTGTAAAGACGACATAGAAATATAAACGGAGGAAATATTGTTTTTTAAGTCCTAAGATGGAAATTGTAGGTTCATTTTGATTTAAGGAATATTATTACTACGTAAGAGCCCTACCAATGGTTAGAAATTCTTCATAAGTTTAACATAAACAATTGAAAGAAAAAAAAAAACTATAGCAAGTGATATTATGTTTAGTAAGATATGATGTAATGTAACATGAAAAGTAGTAAAACATTAACCTTTGACAAATCATTACAATTATTTATGGAACTTTATTCATGTCTTACATCACTGATGAAACATTTAAATTTTTTAAAATGGAATAGATAAATGTATTTATGGTAAAGCAAAGTGGAGGGGACCAAGGGTGAATGATGCTAGCAGCCTATATTAATAAATGATTATTTTTATAGACATCTACTTAGTTAATTAATCTCCTAAACTTGTTATAGTATATAGTAAATATAAGCAGAATTATTATTCTTCTTACTCAAACAACAGTAATTGTACTTCCAGCAAGAAGAGCAGTACTTTTTCTAGTTGGAGCAGCAAGTGTGAGCTCAAGGTCTGGCAGTGGTGAATCTTGAACTGAAATATCATGACTTGTAAAAGTAGTTGTTGAATTTATAAATGAAAAATTGTTGGAAAATTGTTGACTACTTGACTTTGAATCTTTGCTTGATGAAGTTGTACTGAAATTTATCATGGAAATATTTGTATCATCATCTGGCTGTGACTTGTCACATGAAATATTTGTTTTGATAACCATTTTATCAAATAGTAACATAGTTGATTTATCCATCCCAACCTGATCATCAATACTAGGTTATATTACAAAAGAGTGAAAAAAGAAGTAGTAATTACTAGCTAATTGAATTTAAAAGAGAAGCTAAATAAAAAGAATATAGGAAACTATAGATTATTGGAAAATTAGAGTTGTTTAATTTATAAAATCTGAAAAATAGGAATTTTTCATATTCAAAGTTTTTCTCTAGCCACCTACTCTCTCTCTCCCAATTTATGACTTACTTTCCTTTTTAGTTAGTCCCAAAAAGAATAACACATTTCTATATTAAGTAACAATTTAATTATAAAATGTTTATTTTACTCTTAATGAAATGATTTACATCCATACAAATTTCTATCTTTTATTTTGGACCACAAGTTTTAAAAGTCTTCCTTTCTTTTTAAACTCTGTGCTGAGTCAAACTACCTCACATAAAATGAGACGGAGGGAGTAGATATTGATCTGAAATTTAGTAGTCTGATTGATTTGACTTCGTACAAGGGTGAAGATTTCCTATGCAAGAAGTATATTTAGGATTTGAATCCAAAAACATTGAATAAATTAAGAGAGAAGTGGTGAAAATATCCTCAAATTTGACGTGAATTACTACTTTCATTCCTAAATGATGCCTGATACTTAAAACACTGATAGAGTTGAATAAATGAACTTTAAAATGTCTCTAATCTGTCAAATCTAATAAATAACGTATTTTCACTCGCGGATAAATGATATGTTATATATTCATACACACATTACGGGCACAAAAAAAGTTGAGACCACTTGTTATGTCATGTGATATCTTGATCCCTAAGGGCCCCCCGGGAGGGGGGGGGGGTTAAGTTCAATTAGTCAAGACTGGGGTATTTTAAGAACTAGGCATAGTTCAGAAACAAAAGTAATAATTCCCTTCAAATTTAAGATCATTTTCACCACTTCTCTCTTTTAAGTTAAAGATGAATAGATATTAATTATGTCACCACGCTTTTTAATGGTCATATTTGAAAAATCAATTTTGCATAGTTTTTTTTACCAATAAATTTGAGGCATAGTAAAAGAAGATAGATTCGATGGATTAAGTACCTTGTCAAAGAGACTCCGTCGACGTTTCTTTATATTAAGACAATTTTGTCGAAGAAAATACTTTTGGGCATGACTGGCAACTTGTGTTGGTGTTCTTGTGGTGACAAAGTTCCTAGAAATGCCTCTCCAGTCTCCTTTACCAAGTTTTTCCAATCCAACTAGAAATATCCTGTGTTCTTCCTCTGTCCATGCAACTCCTAAACCAAATTTCCACAAAATCTCTTACTTGGAAAATGTTTATTCTATTAAACTAGTATAAAAGTAAACCAACCTACTCTAGTTGGAATAATTGAATCATAGTAATTTGAAAAGTAAGAAATAAATACAACTAATTGATATTTCGTCTGTTACTAATTACTTATCCACTTTTTCTTTTATAGTTATTCCTAATTACTTGTCCATTTTGATAAATCAAGAAATGACAAATTCTTTTTACCTATTATACCCTCAATTAAATGACTAATTATTTTGAAAAATATAAAACTTTTCATCCACTTCATAATTAATAGGGGTAAAATAGTAAATTCACTATGTCATTAATTATTTTCTTAATATGTGTGTCAATTCAAAAGTGGACAAGTATATACTTACTATTTGTTTAAAACAGTCAAAAGTGATGGTACAAAAGATATTTATTCAATCATTTTCACTTATAAATTAGGAAACTCTACTAATCCATAATAGTGGATTGTTGGAACTTTTTGCCTAATTCAAAATAGGTGATTATTCAAAGTTGAAGAAAATTATTGGGATATAACTAATATACTACTCCTTCGATTTCTATTTACATGTCGTCCTTATTAAAAATAGATGTTTCGTATTTGTCATTTCAATAAATAACACTATTCTTTCTATTTTATTCCTGAGAGTTATTAGCCTTGAAATTATGAATTTGACCAACATTGGAAAACTAAATTATTAATTCAAGTTCATTATTCAGTTTAATTAATCAAAATGAATTAATTTATGTTTATTTATTAAAAACTTGACTTCAAGAGAATACTAAATAAGGACAAGATAGTAAACTTACATAGTTTCTTAAATATAAAATAGTGACATATAAATAGAAACGGACAAAGTATTATTGGATGAACTACATTAATAATATGACAATTCTTTTTTATATCTTCCATTCGTCTTTAATTAACGTTCTCTTTGAGAAGCCAGGCACCATTCCCACTAAGGTCATTTGGCAATTTTTTTAAAAAACAATCAGCAATTTATCACGTGTCACTTGATAGTATTTCCTTTAATATGTGTTGATTTTAATAATATGATTTAGTACTCATTATTATATCTAGTATTTATTTATCATTTTACTAGTGCTGGTATTACTTATTTTGTTCGTATAAACTTCAATTGAAGAAAGAAGCCACATAACCAAGTTGCAACTCTAACTAATAACAATACAAAACTATTGTTTTTTTAATTGAGAGTTCAATACATATGGTCATTTTTTATCATTTTCTTCAACAAAGAAAATTGTAATCAAGAGGATAAAAAAAATAGTATTTGAGATAATAACTATTATTTGATTGATCATATGAGAAATCAATTCCTTAAATTGACTTTTGATTTAAAAGAAAAAAACATTAACATGTGAAGACTTATGTAATTCCTCTCTCATTAGAAAGAAAGAAGAAATACCTAAACATCAGATCTATATACTAGTGACAGACAAAATTTGTAGCTAAACCACAAAAAGATTATGCTAAATCTTATTTAGCTATGAATTAGCAGGGGATTATAAAAAAATTCAATTAGCTAGAAGTTATTTAGCAATGGATCATAAAAAAATTCAATTAGCTGGGGATTACGATAAATTTCATATCTAATTTCATATTTTCTAGTAGTGATATATATATATTTCCAGTTGCAATTCCTTTGACGTTTTACTCATAAATAATAAAACAGAAATTCTAATAATATCAAAATTTATTGAAACTCGTGAAAGAAGATCAAGTAATAATCACATAAAAGAAATTTCTCATAAATTAAATCCATATTTCCCTCCAAAAAGAAGACAAAGAAAAAGAAACAGAAAAGGAGACCTAAATTAAATCTTTTCATGATTTTCATAAGATGAGTTGTACATCTAGAGATAAAAATACTACATAGACCAACCCCAAAATCCAAACCCTATAAGTATTTTGAAATTTAATTAAAAAAGTTTGTGTCTAGATCAATTGTAATGAAATATTTGAAGCAAATTAAACAAGGAAAAAAATAATACATATAATATTGTATAGTACGTAATTATATAACACTAACCTTTTTTCTTATATGAAGCTCTTCCAACATTAGAAAGATAGCCATTTGACATGTCACAATAACTAAAATTAGATGCAGCCATTGACGATGAAATTTTCGAGGAATTCGAAAGGCAATCAACACTAAAACTCTTCTTCATCCATGAAGAAGAAGAAGGTACTTCAAGTTTCACTCCAAAAAGTTTCATCATACCAATATTTTTTGGATCTTCATCATTAATTATTTTTTCATCTTCATTTTTTGTTTTCTCATGAGTTTTGCAAGTTCTTGAATTGTGACCTGTTATACCACAGTGTGAACATTTCCTCCCCATTTATTTGCCTAAAAACAAATCTCAAACCTCAAAATAATTAGGAGAGAGGACAGAGCTTTTATTTTGTATATGAAAATATTTGGTGCATATGTTATTATAATAAATGGAATATGAAGTAGTGGGGAGCTAAACTATGAATTATAAATAGAGTATTTAAATTAACTATTCTTAATTTATTGCATATTTTCCAACCATGGTTTTAATTAATTAAAGAATTAAAACTAGGGTTGACCCTCTTTTACTTTTTCTCTCACTATACTATGGTCAAGGATAAAAAGCTTGTTTAATAATTAGACTATAGTATATTACATTATATTACATATTAGTACTATGGGAATCTACTATAGTTAGTACAACTTTTACTAGGGATATTTTTTTATGAGACACGGGTATATGGAGGAAAATGCGAGGTTTTGAGTTGATACGCCCTTTTAATATTGAAGTTTAAAACAAGATTTCGGTTTTGAAAAAAGATTCATTCTGTCTTACATTACTTGATTCGTGTTATTCAAATTATATGGTCTAAATTATTTGTCAATTAATAAAACAAGATAAAATTAATTCTACTTTATCTATTTTTCCCTTATATCAACTCTTTTTTAAAGTATAAATAATGTAAAGTTTCAAAATAAAGTTCCTCTATTGTTAATTTTGATATTGATTTTAATGAATAACACACAGACAAAGTGTACCAGAAAAAGTTAAAGAATAAATTAATAAAATTATTTTTTTTATTTATGATTTCATAAAAGCGTGTACAAAAAAGTGGATAACTAATATGAAATGAAGTAAAATATAAGGAAGGGGACGAATTTTCATGTTTCAAGAGCACCGTGTAATTTTTATCATTTAAGTTACGGAAAAGGGCCAAAAATACCCCTGTACTATTCGAAAAGGTTTAAAAATACCCCTCATCCACCTATTGGGTTAAAAATACCCCTCAGTCAACCTTTTTGGTCCACTATTACCCTTTATACTAACACCCTTATATTTTTTAATTATTATTATTATTAATTATTATGTGGCATCTTTCTATTGGTTAAAATAAATTTCAATCCACCAAACTTTTTCCTACCCACCCGACCCGACCCATATTGACATCCCTAACCCAAACCCAATTAAAAAGATCCATCATAAATTGAATCATCTCCTCTCCCCTAAACCTAATAACCTATTTTTCTTCATTTCCTCTTATTAACCAATTTCACCTAAAATGGCTTAGATTTTCGGTGCAATACTTTGTTGAAGTTGAGGGATTCAAGTTGGAGCATTGATTTTTGAAGTCTTCTCTCTTCTAAGTAGGTCGTTTTTTCATTTTCATGGCTTAGGATTTCTGAAATTTTCATGTAGTGTTACTCTCGAATATTTTGAATGCTTTTACGTCTTTCTTTACTTTGTTCTCGACTTTTAGTGGCCCTTTTCCGTTCTTTGAATGATGCTGATGGGTCCCTTTTCTTGTTTTTTTTCATGTACTCTTTTTGAAGAATGATTGAGAAAGTCGATTTGGTGTTTAACTATGGAGGCAAGTGGGTGTTGAAACCTGAAGTGATGTATCTTAAAAAGTTAAAGCACATGATGCAAGATTTTGATGTGGATTTACTATCTTACATAGATATTTGTGCAGAGTATACAAGATATTGAAGTTGAGGGATTCAAGTTGGAGCATTGAATATTGAAGTCTTCTTCTCTTCATTCAAATATATGAATCTTCTTCTGTTACTTATCGTGATGTAGGAGAGTCTTGAATGGTTGCCAACTTTTTTACTGTTGCGAAGCCTAAAACGATGGTCATAGCTTTGTTGTCGCTATGAGACGACAAATGCTTGTCGTTATTGAGAATGGCAAGGTAAAAATCAATTTCCATCTCATGTGACAAAGTTTATTCACATTAAAAAAAAATCATTGGATGTCATTCGTCAAAAACGCAACATGTTAAGGAAGATGTGAATGATATGTCTAAATTGACAAATTTGTATTATGTGTCTACCTTGAGGAGAAAGTTTCAAATTTGGAGTTCAAAGACAAGCGATGGAGGAAGATTGTGCTATGGTCATGGGTTTTTTTTTCTTTGAAGATGATGTCTTGAAGTTGTTGTTTTGTTACTTTTCTCTAGATAAGTTTGTGAGATGAAAAATTGTTGATGGTGTCTAGTTAGTGTAATGTTCTTAATTGTAATTTCTATTATTGTTGGTATTGTGTTTAGTTCGCAAGCTTCATTGTAATGTATTTCGTTGCTAATGAAGTGAATTAGGATCAATTTTGTGTTCATTTTTGGATCAGTTTTTTTATCTCATAATGGTGTATGCACTTTAGTTGAGTTCTTGCTGCTGTTTTTTCTTTATAGTTTTTGTGTAGTTTTTGGTAGAATTTAGGTACTGTTTGATTGAGTTTAGGTTTTAGATTTGAAGCTATTTTTATTAGAATTTCATAGATTTGTTATTCTTCAATGCTTTTACAATTTTATAGTTTGGTGAATTTCTCATGTTTAACAACTAAAAGAGTAGCTTTGAAACTTAAATTTTATTTTTCTGAAAGTGTAAAGTCATTTTATGGCAGCATTGTGTAGTTAAAGTTACACATGTATTAACCAACAAACTATGATATAAGTTATGAGGGGTAGTAAATGGTGCACATTAACAATATATAGCCATTGCAATACATTTCTGAATATTCTGTTCATACAAAAGTAAGCTGAAATATGCAAGACGTGTTTCATCCACAAATTCACAATGTACTTCACCCTATGTCGAGCACAACAACAATAATTAAGGATGAATCAATACAAAATTAGCAAATTCTTGAATTAGTCACCGCAAAAATATGACGTTTCCTAAACGTTGGTCATTTCTTCTCTAATATTGCCTTTTTAGTCTTCAATTTACCAACTTTTTTTTCCTTCTCTGCAACCAATTGGATTAAGGTCATTGCTGCCTTGCCTTTCCAGGTAACTTTCTTTGGTGAATAAGGCAGATTGGTAGGCTCCACGACACCAAATTCATCTCCCTTCAAGTTAATTTTTCTAATACCAGTTGGTCTTCATTGTAATTTTTTTTGTTGAAGCCTGGTCCTTTCTTCAGATACCACCTTTGGCCTCAAAATTAGCTGGCCGTCTTCATCTTCATCTTCCTCTCCACCTGCCCATTCATCATCACCAATGGTTGAAGGTTTAGCAAATTGTTGTTCTTGTTCAGAAGTTTGACTCTCATGTGCTGTTGTTAAGGTCACATTTTGCACTTTTTAGGAAGATTCTTCACCCATATTCTTTATCTTCTCACTCACCTGCGAAAACAACCATGAATATTTCACCGAATCAAATAAGCAATAAAATTAAGAATGTTTCAGTTTATAAGCATTCAAAAGTAACAATATTTTACCAAAGGACAAGTTCTGATGTTGTGACCTCTATTACAACAATATCCACATGTCATTAAAAGTCCTTTTCTTGAAGATGACCAAGCCCCCTCTCTCTTTCTTGCCTCGTCCTTCTCTCTCTTTCTTTTCAACTTTGGTCTACCAACCATTTTATATATTTCTGGTGGTTCCATTACATGTTCTGGTTTCACTTTCTAGAATTTTTCACCTCTAACTGGTTGTAGTTTATGCATATAAACTAACATGTAAACTTCCTTTGAATACCACCAATGCACCTCGCTCATCGGATTTTTTTTCTGGTAAATCAAAGCTTTGATGGCATGGGAACATGGTATTCCTGTCAAATCCCATTCCCTGCATGTGCACCTCTTTAATTGGAGATTGACGGTATGCTTGTCTTCACCTTCATGCACTTCATATCCAAAGTCTCCATTAAAATGAATTTCACACCCTTGTGCTATTTCTCTGTAATCAGTCAGCAAATCCTTGGCATATGGACTGATTTCATCTCTCCAATTCCTACATTCTTTCTCACGATCTTTCAGTAATTTCATTACCTTTCAAACAACGAAAAATCCATAATTAACAACCAGCTATCTACTTTCTACTAGCTAATGTAAATGACAACCAAAACAAGATAGCAATGATGTGAAAAAAATTTCTTGAGATGTTTTCTAAGTTTGTCACACAATACTGGAAAAAGGAAAAAATGCACAGTGAAGCATAAGTTGGAGAAAGAAGTTAAAGTTGTGCTTACAATTTTATACACATCAATGTTATAAATACAGAAAATTAATAGTAATATAAGTGACAAAAACTCTAATAATGAAAAAAAATTTATCAAAGACAAAGTAATAGTTAAATACCTTGACTCTTATCTCTTCCAACATCTTGATAATTGGTTTGTGTCTTGCCTCTAAAATCCATTTATTGAATGATTCTGTAAAGTTGTTGTCAACCATTTGATTTTTGCATTTGGTGTCAAAATAAGCTCTACACCATTTTTGGGGTGGGTAGCCTATTAGTTCTTTGGCAGCCATTTCAGAAACAGTCCCTAAAGTTGTCAATTGGTCATTGAACTCTTCTTCATAAGTGCTCCAAGCACACCACCACATTAATTTTTTCATTAGTACACCCCTCCAGTTCTTACTCCAATTAGCTTCTATATGTCTAGCACACCATCTGTGATGTGATTTAGGAAGTACATCATCAACAGCACCAATCAACCCCTATAATATCCAAACAGTTAAGTAAATAAGATAAGATTAGTAATTAAAAAAAAAAAAACTTACAACACAAATGTAAATTAAGTTGAGAATTTATAACCTTTTGCATGTCTGATATAAATGTAACTCCTTCACCCTCCCTCAACTCTAAGGAAGATCTCAATAGCTCCATAAACCACTTCCAAGTTCTATTTGTTTCTTTATCCACCACGGCCCAAGCAAGTGGATAAAAGTGTTTTGCTAAATCTTGTGCCATAGCAACCAGTAAAATTCCCTCACATTTTCCTTTCAAAAAGGTGCCATCCAAACCTATTAGAGGCCTCAATCCTGCTTTCCAACCACTTTTCAAAGCTTGAAAGCACACATACATTCTCAAAAATCTCCTTTTTCCTTCTGTCAAAGCATTTTTTGATATGTTTATAACCACATTTGTATCAGGATTACTATCTCTCAATTCTTGAGCATAAGCCTCTAACCTATTGAAATCATCAATGAAGCTACCCTCTAATTCCTCTAAGACAAGTTTCTTAACTCTCTTTATCTTAGAATAACTAATATTCAGTTTAAATTTCTAATCCACGTCCACCCTCATTTGTTTGATCTTGTATTTAGGATCATTTTGGACTTTGTTCTTGAAATAATGTGCTAAAACATCAGGAGTAGCTCTTATATTATGAAATGCTGGATCACATTTATGTTTTGTCTCCAAAGTCTTGATTTTAAATCCTTGATCTTTATTATCCTTAGATATCAAGCACACAAAAGGGCATCTAGTATCACATACATATCTAAGTCTAGTAGTGTCTGATTGTTTTACTTTAAGACCAACCTTATTAGCAACTGCATAAAATCCCATAACCCTTTTAGCTTCAAACAAAACTTTAAAACTCATGGCTTTTTCCAAGTGTAAAAACTTGTCAAGCTTTTCCTTAACATCTTGAGTTCTTTCCTTTCTAAAGAGTTCTAATCCTTCATTGTCACGATCACTAGAGTTAAGTCCAACATTTTTCTCCTCATCAGATGAATCACAATCTGTTCCCACATTTACCGCAATATTATGACGCTCATTTTGATCAAGGATATAAGGAGTAGAGACAGGTATTTCACCTTCATCTATAACATATAATTGAAGCTCACTGCCTGGTTAGACTATAAAGGTTGCAATGATATTATGCTAGGAGATGGAACAAATAATTCATTCTCATCCACAGCATATAGTTGAAGCTCACTGAACTCGGAACACAGTAAAGATTGTAGTGCTATAATGCATGCATCATTCTCAATCAGAAAGTATCTACCAGAAGGCCCATTTACTAGTACCTGCTTCGCCTTACTGAAACCTAACTTTTCAGTATACTCTGCGCAATATCTATGTAAGATAGTAAATCCGCATCAAAATCTTGCATCATGTGCTTTAACTTTTTAAGATACATCACTTCAGGTTTCAACACCCACTTGCCTCCATAGTTAAACACCAAATCGACCTTCTCAATCATTCTTCAAAAAGAGTACATGAAAAAAAACAAGAAAAGGGACCCATCAGCATCATTCAAAGAACGGAAAAGGGCCACTAAAAGTCGAGAACAAAGTAAAGAAAGACGTAAAAGCATTCAAAATATTCGAGAGTAACACTACATGAAAATTTCAGAAATCCTAAGCCATGAAAATGAAAAAACGACCTACTTAGAAGAGAGAAGACTTCAAAAATCAATGCTCCAACTTGAATCCCTCAACTTCAACAAAGTATTGCACCGAAAATCTAAGCTATTTTAGGTGAAATTGATCTTGAAATTGATTAATAAGAGGAAATGAAGAAAAATAGGTTATTAGGTTTAGGGGAGAGGAGATGATTCAATTTATGATGGATCTTTTTAATTGGGTTTGGGTTAGGGATGTCAATATGGGTCGGGTTGGGTGGGTAGGAAAAAGTTTGGTGGATTGAAATTTATTTTAACCAATAGAAAGACGACACGTAATAATTATTAATAATAATAATTAAAAAATATAAGGGTGTTAGTATAAAGGGTAATAGTGGACCAAAAAGATTGACTGAGGGGTATTTTTAACCCAATAGGTGGATGAGGGGTATTTTTAAATCTTTTCGAATAGTACAGGGGTATTTTTGGCCCTTTTCCGTTTAAGTTGTATATGCTCTATTCTTTTTTAATTGGAATTCTTAAGAAAAAATTAATTTGAAGTTCCTATATCCCTTTATTAATTCTTTGATATGTATTTGTCTTTTAATTCTAAAATAATTAATACTAAAGGAAAAATTAAAAAAATAATTGTCAATTCTTTTGAAACAAATAGTTTAAATATAATACATGGCAATTAAAAGGAAACTGCCGAAAAAGTATGTACTATGTAAAACTTTATACAATTTTGTCAATTATGAAATAATTGCATATAAATATCAATGATAAACGGTAATTGATAATTGACATGCTATAATAGATTAATGTAAGCAACACATACAGTATTTATTTTTTAGAGTACCATATACTAAAAGAGAGATATAAAGGTACCAAAAACATATATTTTCTTGAATAAAGCTTCGGAAGGCTTCTAGAAAGGGTTCAAGTAAATACATTCTTCTTCTTCTTTTTTTAAATGTATTTTATGATACAAGTAAAAATAGATTGATTAATGTTTGAGCACGTTAAAATGATGCATGGACTAAAAAACATAATTGAGAAAGGCCGGTGGTTGGGAAGAGAGATAACTTAGAGATGAGAGGAGCAAGTGTCTCACATTTAGACAACAATCTCTATTTTTTTTTTTAATGAAACATGGAATCTTCATCAATTAAAGGAAGAAGATTTTGGCACTTCCAACTATTTTCTTGGGTCGTAGTGTAATATACGTGAGATGAAATTAGAAAAAAATATCTAAATATACAATTTATTTTATTATATTTTTAAAAAATTTATCATTTAAAAATTACAAAAAATTCTACTTTACGTGATGTATCAGTCGGATACATCACTTTACACGATGTATCGGTCAGATACATCACTTTACGCGATGTATTGATTGGATACATCACTTTATGATGTATTGAGACATACGCAATGTATTAGAACATTACTTTATGTGATGTATCAGTCGGATGCATCATCACTTTACGCAATGTATCGATCGGATACATCACTTTATGCAATCTGTTCGGGCGTACGCGATGTATTCGGATGTTGACTGATGTATCCAAAATCGAGACGCGATGTATCAAGACGTCAAGGGATATATCTGAAATTGGAACGAGATGTATCAGGATGTATCCGGATTCCACCAAATTTAAGGGATTTTTGTAATTTAAAAAAGAGTAGGGATAAGATGTAATTAGCTCTTAACACTATGAGATTTTATAAAATCTACATGAAATTATATATGAAAATATGAAATGAAGTCAAAATTTTGTTTGAACATGTAATTTGAATTTTTTACGTTGTATTATTTGTTTATAGACATTTTTAAAAAATATAAGCTATGGAAACTATCAAAATTACCCTACTTCTTTATAGAATCTTATCAAATAAGCAAAATTAGTTCATAATAAAAATATAATACACTATCACACAGTTATTCTAAAAAAACTATAACATTCATTGATCGAACTTTAGTTCAATAAAAAATAAACAAGAGTTATAGTGTACTTCTCTTTAATATAATCCTCTCATATATATGGTACGGACAATTTTCTCATGTTGAGCATGCATTTCTCGATCGGATGACCGAGAAGACGAACCAACATTGTTACGTTGAACCATTGTTGGTCAATATTATTAGTAATTATATCATCATGTTCATATTCTATGATTATTTCATCACTCTTTTGGTATTTTCACAAAAAAAAAAAACACGTCGATATAAAAATGATGATTTTTTTTTACAAAATAAACTATTATGGGTCAATTTTTGTATTTGAAAAATGTGAAATCATCATGAGTTTATTAAATTAAATTTTTGAGGAATTTGAGATTTCACTTCATGTTTGAAATGATGAGACAAAATTGCATATCCAAATATTGATTTCATCTCATGATTTTAAATCACAATATGAAACATGTCCAAAAATTAATTTCATCGATCATTGTTTCAAAGTACTAGATGAAATCCTATGTTGAAACGCATACTTTTAGTACCACTAACATGCATGGGTTAAGAGCTTAAAGATAGCCTCTGAAAAATATTTAAAAGATGTGATGGTATAATTTTCTCTAAACATTTTTTTTTATATAAAAATAAGTGGAAAATGCTTTTGTGGGAAGGTAAATATTTCTAAAATTATAATGTTTGATGATGTTGATCAACGAGCGTAATTTAGTTGGAGGCTTAGAAAAAAATGACTTTGCTTGCTCTTCCATTCAATAATCTTTATATTAGCGTCATCACTTACCACCTTTCATTATCAAAGTTAGATTATTTTAGTACCACCTTATTATAAATCAAATCCAATATTATATGAATATATAGTCAAAATCTGAATCTTTTAGTGGTAAGATATACATATATTTCTTCCAATCAATATTATCATTTACTTTAAATATAATTATTTGGTAGGTAGATCTATCCATTCTATTATAAATTATCATTAATTAAGCATACAACTTTCTTGGTTGTTAATTAATAATGTATGGAACTCTTTGGTATGGCTAGACCAATAAATCAAGAGAATGGCACAAGACGACAAAATATAACAAATTTAAGTAAAGTTTATGGAAATTATTATTACCACCTCATATCATATGGTGCTCCATCATACCATCGACGATAATATTGCTCACCTACTTTATTTGTGCATCGAAATGTAATTCAATTCAGGATGGATTCAAAATTTCAAAAATATAAGTGAATTATTATGAATAAGAGTGTGTTTATTTTTTTTGAAACCTCTAGGTCATTATTAAATTAAATCTATTACACTTTAAAATTTATGAATTCATAAATGTTATTATTTTGAATTTAAGTGATTTTTCATATATTTTTATATATATATTTTGTGTCGAAAATGTGAAATTAGTTGAAATCATTGACTATATTTGGTATTGGAAGTTAGAAATGATAACAAGAACTCTTATCTTATGGATGTTATAAAGAAATTTTCTTTCATATCCATGTCTTCATGAACAAGAAAGAAATGCACATAGAACACAATTGGGTGAATAAAGCTAGCAATAGGTGGGGTTGTAATTGTTCGAAACAAATATGAAGAGCTAGTCAAATTCAATGTCATCGCATTTTTAACAATATTTATATAGAGTGTTGACGTTATATATATGCATATTATTATTATCGTTAAATATAATAAGCAACAATGATAATATTGTCGCTAAATCCTTTATTTGTTGTACCGTATCACAATGTCATAATCTTAATTCTAATTATTAAATAGTGTGTCTCTTCTAATATTTGTCCCCAATGTTCATTACGTTACCATGTAACATGTAAGCGTGTAAAACATGGAATAAAATATGGTTCAGATTAATCTATCAAAGCAATCCGTGATGTTACTGAAACAAATTAAATAAAGATTACATAAATTAAGAGGATATTTAATAATTGGTGAGCATAATTAGAATAATGCTCTACAAATTAATTACTTTTGTGTCATTAAGCGATATGATGAAAATGGCCAGCTTTTGTGTTACGGCTGCGCGCTTTTACTTGCTTTCAAATTCTTTACGCTTCAAATTTTGAGATTAGTGAAACTCATGTTGTGCTAATCACTTTTTAAAGCTTAATTAACTGGTTTTGAAGATATTATATACTCTATTATAAAGTAAGAAAGACTCAATGACCTCTAATATTTGTATACGTTTGGCCTTATTATAAGGGGAATCTCCTTTTTTTTTTTTATTGGTCAAAGGGATTTATATATATTATAAATAATTATTATGATAGACAAACCACTAGTAAAATGTTAACATAATTATTTGTTACTCTAGTATAATTAGTTCCTAAAATGTCTGCTTCTAGCTCCTTAATAATAGGGGAATCTTCATATAAGCCAAACACCATATGTTTCATATGGGTAAATTGTAGGAGAGAGCACTAATAATATTGCAAATGATCGAAATAAAATTCTTTGTTTTATTGGATAACGGACGACTTTTTTTCGAGAACATTAAACGAGGGTTTTTTTTTAATTCTAATTAAATATTTTCGTTGTTTTAATTTGTTCGATACAATTTTTTTAAAATTTGTTTCAAAAGAATGTGGTCTCTTTTCCCTTTTTTTTCCTTTTTTTTACAATTCTTTAATATCATATGTCATATGGCATGTTTAAACTATAAATTTAATATCATAAGATTTGAAATATTTCTTTTTTAAAATTTTTTTATGTCAAATTAAAATCAGACAAATAATTCAAAAATGGATGAAATAGTAAAATTATGAACTTTCTCTAAAGGCGTATGAGATGAAAGTGTGTCATGCTAATTTTTTTTACACTATTTTGTTAAATCTTACAGATAGTTTTATTAAATATTGATTGGAGATAAAAAAAAAATGCTCACTTTTGACAAGTTTTTAAAATAAAGGCTTATATTTAAGGAACTACTTTTAGAGGTGCGCAAAAATTGATTTAATCGATAAATAAAATTGAAAAAAATATTCTTAATATTAAGTTATTAAATTAACAGTTCTGTAATTATTCTTTTGGCCTATCAATTCGATTTTCGACTTCAAAGTTTTAGTAAATGGTTAAACGATAACTCAATAAAAGTATATTAAAAATATATTTAAATAGTAGCTTTAGATTTTAGACACATACTCTATTTTTTGTTTTGCATTTTATAATTGTTGTCTTTTTTTTTTTCTTTCCTGAAGTTGTTGGCTTTGTGGGGTTCTATCCATCAGTATAAAGATTGAACTGGCTTTATTTTTCTTTTTGAGAGATTACCATCGTTGCTACTGCATTCAAGTTTGCTACTTAACTAGATTAAAAAAATAAGTTTATTTTAGTAATAAGGAATTTGAATTTGCTTTTGATTGTAATTTCTATAAACTTTTACGTACGTAGGAGAGTAGTGCATTTTCTTATCGGTTAAACTGAAATTAAGACACCAAAAATTGCTATCAAGTTTTTTTACTTAGCCAACAAGATAAAATAAGTTTGTTTCAATAATAACATATTTAAATTTGCTTTTTTCTTGTAATTCTATAGACTTTTATATATAAAATTAGCGTATTTATAAAGTATAAACAGATAGAAGCAAAAAAATTAGAGCACTTTCTTATCAATTAAATAAAAAATCAATAATAAATATCTCACTAAATTGATTATCGATTTAGTATGTTTATAAATTGAAAATTGATAAACCAAATTGGTAATACACAAAATCAGATCAATACACACCTAACTACTTGAATACTATCTTAAAATAAGAGACTATTTTTATTATTATCTCAAAGGTGAGCTTGACATTTATACTCGCACCAATCATTTTCTCGTGCTAAACACCACTTCTTGTATTATTATATGTTTTAGGTATAGAACTATAGAAACTCTACTTTTTATTCTATTTCTTATTATTTTAGAACTGTATAATGAATCTGTCCAACAGACTAGTAACTCAACCCTATTGTAATCATTCTTCTATGTAACTTAGAAAATAAATCAGTTTGTTTGGAAAATATTTTATCTACATATTAAAACATTATTTTTAGTTTTTTTTTCTCTTTATAAATAGGGGTAGGAAAAGGAAATAATTAATTACAACGTGATGAATCAAACTCATATCAACCGAATGAAAATTTAAATAGTCAATTTATTACGCGATTCTTCATCGGTTCATTTTCTTTAAATATATTTTCTAAATTGTTTATTAGTGATGGGTCCCAAAAGTGAACCCTAAAGATCCTTATAGATTTTTGCACATTTTACATAAGCTATCGTCATGATCTGTTTCTTCCTGTACGAAGTCAATTGAAATGCAACTAACCAATCTTATCTTCACCTTTTAATTAATGTCAATTATTTTTTGCAAATAAGCCGCCTCTAACTTTAAATTCTATCACAAAATTTTAATAGTTTAATTGATTAGTTATCTAAGCATTCATTTTATTAGTGAAGATTTGATTCTCCGCATTGTAATTTTCCCTCTTTTCACCTTTTGCCACTCCCAATTATGTAATGACCTGTTTCCGTCGTTATAGAAAAGCCAATGGGGGGAAATTTGGGAGCGAAAAACTTTTCCGTCGTATTTGAAAATTTTCAACCTTGTCCAGATTTGGATGAAATCGGAGTCATTGAGGTGTAGGGAAATTTGGTAACAATCGGGTGAATTATTTATGATTTTGATTACATGAGCGGTTAGATAACTCGTTAAGGAATTCGTACGACTTTACGAAATTGAATTCGGGCGAGTAGAACTCCCGAAATCAATCTTAGCGTGAAGGGTATTTTTTGAGCATCGTGGGTTAGAGGTGTGTTGTGAAATGAGGATTTTGAAATTCTCAAAATAGCTCAGAGGTGTGTTATGAAATGGGGATTTTGAAATTCTCAAAATAACTCTCTGTTTCGTTCCAGCCACTTTGGCGTTGGATTTTGCCGTTCTGACGAGGCCATTGTAGCGGGGTGGTGGTCGTTGTGGCAGGCCAGACGCGACTTAAAGTTGAAAATAAACCCCTAAACGACCTTGTTTGGCACTTTTCAATTTTTAGAGCTAAGGAACGAATCCCAGGCGACTCATACTCGCTTTTCACCGTTCTTGAGGCTAAAGGTAAGTTTTTCACTCCCCGAATCCATTTTTCGATCCTTAGAATTTATTAGAATGGGTGAATATTGATGGGGGAATGTTTTGTTATAGATTCTATGGTAAAAACAACCCTAATTTGGATAATTAGGATCATGGGTTTGATCTAGGATTCATAGAATTGTTAGTAATTCAGGCAATTAATGATTGTTTATTGATTTTCGTATTATATTGATTGTTTGTAGACCAAGAACAAGTAGAATGAATTCGGAAAGAGAAGGATCGAGTTTTTTAGGGTTTCAAGCTTGTTTTGAGGTAGGTGATGGTTGTGATTCTATGGTTGTGTGATGTATGTTTGTTCTTGCTTTATTATGATACTTGCATGTATTTGAATGTTGCATTATTGATCACACTTGATGTAAATGAGATAGATGAATGATGATTGCCATGAAATTATGACTTAAATGTATGATCTTGAGGATATACTTGTGATTGTGATTGTGGTGTGTGAATGTGATCGGTTGTCATGTTTCGGCATATCTAACTTGGATTGGTTGCCACGTTCCGGCATAAATATGGGATCGGTTGACAAGTTCTGGCATAAATATGGGATCGGTTGACACGTTCCGGCATAACATTCGAATCGGGTACCACGTTTCGGTATGCTAACTGTTTGGGTTTGGATTCCATGAGAGGACCAATGATTTGATATAAAATATGAAGTTGTTCGTTGTTCGTAAATGTTGATAATATTGTATATGTTGATATATATGCATATGATTATAATGTTGTCTTAACTTGCTTATGTTTCACTTAGTGGGATAGACGCGTGATCCTACCAGTACACTGTGGTTGTGTACTGATACTGCACTTACTCTTATTTTTGTTGAGTACATGGCATCTTCAAGCGGCTACTGACAGACCTCGCTTAGGAGATCAGTGATCATTTGAATTCAAGGGTGAGCCAAATTCTTTCGGGCTGTCATGGGTTCTCTTTCATCTATGTCCTCCATTTTCGTACTTAGACTATGTTCTAGTTAGTTTATTAGTTCGTTAGATTGGGGTTGTATCCCTTCTTGTTTAGACTTGGTTCATTTTTAGATGTTTTGGTACATTGACTTTCAGGTTCTAGGTTATTTCTTCCGCATTGTTTAGCTCTTGTTAGACTTTTGTTGGAGTTTATGGGAACTCCCTATTTATTTCCTTAGCATTTAACTTGCTTCCGTAACTTAAATGTCTTAGTTTTTAGATTAGTTGCTTGGTTTGGGTTGTAGTTGTAGTTCTCCCACCGGAGTGTTAGTGTGGGTGTCAATCATGACGGTCGATCATGACAAAGTTGGTATTAGAGACTAGGTTCGTTGATCTCGATGTACCAAAACGAGTCTAGTAGAGTCTCGCGGAACGGTACAAGGATGCCTTTGCTTTTCTTCGAGAGACTATAGGACTTTAGAAAATCCTTTGTTTTCTCTTGTCTCCTTTCGTGCTATAACTTGATTTCAATTGGTATCTGACGATTCAAATTGGTATCTAACCTCCTTCACTCTTCTGATTGCAGATGGTTAATACTAGATTCAACGGTGTTAGGCCCGTAGCTCCCGTCAATGCTCAAGCTGAGGAATCTGCAGCGAGAGGTCGCGGTCGAGGCAGGGGTAGTAGAGGAAGAGCTAGGGTTAGAGGCCGTGGAAGAGTAACGTCTATTGGAAATGGAGCTCATGTGAATGAGAACCCTCCTGTGTATCATGAAGAGATTGAAGAGGATAATGTTGATGTTGAGGGTGTGGGTGTAGGACAAGAGGAAGAGGTGCAGGCTGAGACTACCGATATTCCTCCCATAAACCCAGTGTTAGCTAGACAGATCATGTCATTCTTGAAAAGGTTGGTTGGTCCTGGAGTGCTTCCTTCTGCTCAAGAAACTCAAGCTCCTACTAATCCTCATGTTGCTAGTACTGTGCCCAAGGTAGGTGGGACTGGAGGTAATGATGTTTTATTTCATCTTTTGTTGGGTTCTATTATGACTGTTAATGAACATGAAATGTTGACTAAGTTTCTGAATCTAAAGCCTCGTGTGTTTCTTGGTTCTGAGAATGAGGATGCTTATGAGTTCATTCTGAATTGCTATGAGAGGCTTTATAAACTGGATATTGTTCATCAGCATAGGGTTGAGTTTGTGTCTTTCCAACTTCAAGGTAAGACTAAGCATGGTGGAGAGCTTATATGAAATGCAGATCTTCTACTTTACCTCCACTTACTTGGACCCAATTTCATGTTCTGTTTCTAGAGAAGTATATGCTTAGGACTTTGAGGGATCGCAAGAAGGATAAGTTCATGATTTTGGAGCATGATGGTATGACTGTGGCTGTTTATGAGGCCAAGTTCCATGTTTTGTCTAGATATGTTACTCAATTGGTGACCACTGAGGAAGAGAGAATCTGATTATTTATTAGGGATTTAAATTCTGAGTTGCAAGTATTATCTGTTCATATGACTTCTGCACGGAGGAGCTTTAATGAGGTAACAGACTATGTTAAGAAAGTGGAAGGGGTGAGGCGAGACGGTCAAGCTAAGGCATGGGAAAAAAGGGCTAAAAACTCAGGTAACTTTCAAGGTTCTTATTCCAAAGGGTCCAGAAGGCCAACGCTTGTAGTCAAGCCAATTCAGTCCGCTATGCCCACCTCTGTAGGTAGTTACTTGGAAACTCTGTCTTATAATTTTCAGGATAGCCAGGGAGTCACGCCTTCGACGGGCGGAAGATGATCTTTTAATCGTACTTGTTACAACTGTGGAGAACCTGGGCATATGAGGAGAGATTGTCCCCACCCACACATGTTAGATTCTGCGCAGCAAAAGTCTAGAGTTGTGGTACCCGCGGGGAATGGTAATAATGGTAGAGGGCGTCCACAAGGTAGGCGATGAGGTAATCAACGAAGCCGTGAAGGTAGAGGAAATGGTAATGCAGGTAGAGGTAATGAGCAACCAGGCAGGAAAGTGGTTCGTCAAGATGATAGGGCTCAGTGTTATGCCTTTTCAGGCAAAAATAAGGCAGAGACGTCTGACGCAGTGATCACAGGTACTATTCTTGTCTGTGATCGAATGGCTAATGTGCTATTTGATCTGGGTTTTACTTATTCTTATGTAGTTGTGCGATTTGCCTCATAGTTTGATATGATTTGTGATATACTTGATGCCCATATCCATGTTTCCACCCTAGTTGGAGAGTAAGTCATAGTTACCTATATCTATCGTGCTTGTCCTATTTTGTTTATGGGTTTTCAGACTTGGGCTGATTTGGTGATTTTGGATATGACAAACTTTGACATAATCTTAAGCATGACTTGGTTGTCCCCCTATATGCTGTGCTTAATTGTAATACTAAGTCCGTAACTCTAGAAATTTCGGGAAGAAAAAAATTAGAGTGGGAAGGGGTGTACAATGTGAACTAAGATCATATCCTCCATTCGGGCTAAGAAATTGATAGGGCAGGGTTGTTTGGCATATTTGGCTCATATTAGGGATGTTGAGTTTGAGGTTCCATCCATTGGGTCTATTCATGTGGTGTCGGAATTTATAGAAGTGTTTCCTAATGATTTGCCCGATATGCCTCCGGATAGAAATATGGACTTTTGCATTGATTTAGAGCCTGGGACGTGTCCCATTTCTATCCCTTCATATCGTATGACTCTGATAGAATTAAGAGAGCTTAAGGCTCAAATTCAAGAGTTTCTTGATAAGAGATTTATTCGTCCTAGTGCTTCCCCATGGGATGCTCCAGTTTTGTTTGTTAAGAAAAATGATAGTAGTATGAGAATGTGTATAGATTACCGGCAATTGAATAGGGTCACTATTTGAAACAAGTATTATTTGCCTCGAATAGATGATCTTTTTGACCAATTGCAAGGTTCATCAGTTTTCTCCAAGATTGATCTAAGGTTTGGCTACCATCAGTTGAAAATTAGGCCTGAGGATGTGCCCAAGACGGCGTTTAGAACTCGTTATGGGCACTATGAGTTTTTGGTTATGTCTTTTGGTTTGACCAATGCTCCTGAAGCTTTCATGAGTTTGATAAATTGGGTGTTCAAACCGTTCCTTGATTCATTTGTTATAGTGTTTATTGATGATATTTTGGTCCATTCGAAAAGTGAGAAAGAGCATGCCGACCATCTTCATAGTGTTTGGGTGTTCTTAGGAAGCAAAAGCTATATGCTAAATTTTCTAAGTGTGAATTTAGTTTGAAATCGGTTACATTTTTGGGGCATGTAGTTTCAAAAGAGGGGGTAATAGTAGATCCCCAAAAGAGTGAGGTGGTGAAAAATTGGGTTAGACCTAGCTCTGTGACGGAAGTTAGGAGTTTTGTGGGGCTCGCTAGCTATTACCGTCGATTTGTGAAAAATTTTGCTTCCATTGCCACTCACTTAACTAATTTGACCAAAAAGGAGATACCATTTGAATGGACTGAAAAATGTGAGGAGAGCTTCCAAAAGCTCAAAACTCTTTTAAACACTGCACTTATTCTAGCATTATCGATTGAAGATAAAGATTTTATTGTTTATTATGATGCTTCTTATTTTGGGTGCTATGTCGATGCAGGATAAGAATGTTATAGCTTATGCCTCGCGTCAATTGAAGGTGCATGAGAGGAATTATCCAATGCATGATTTAGAGTTGGCAGCGGTAGTGTTTGCTCTTAAGATATGGTGGCATTACCTCTATGGTCTTAAGTGTGAAGTGTTTACTGATCATCGTAGTTTGCAGCATGTGTTCACTCAAAAGGATTTGAATTTGAGACAACGAAGGTGGATGGAGTTACTTAAGAATTATAACATGACTATTCAATACCATCCGGGCAAGGCTAATGTGGTGGCAGACGCTTTGAGTCGAAAAGCGGTGAGTATGGGTAGTTTAGCTTGCTTAAATGTATTCAAGCGAACTTTGGCTAAAGAAATTCAAACGTTAGAGTCTCAGTTCATGCAATTAGGCATCTCAGAAAGAGGTGGAGTGTTAGTTAGTATTGAAGTGAGGGTCACATTCATTGAGGAGATCAAGGCCAAATAATTTGAGGATGAGAATTTGGAAGAGCTTAGAAAGAAGACTGCGAATGGTAAGGCACAAGAGACCACTCTTAATACGGATGGTGTACTCAATTTTAAAGGGAGAATTTGTGTTCCTAGAGTAGATGATTTGATTGAGAAATTGTTGGTGGAGTCTCATAGTTTGTGATATTCTATTCATTCGGGTGTGACCAACATGTATCGAGATTTGAAGCGAATTTATTAGTGGACGGGCATGAAGAAGGACATAGTGGAGTTTGTAGCGAAATGTCAAAATTATCAATAAGTGAAATATGAACATCAAAGGCCTACAAGTTTACTTCAAAGAATGTCAATTCTTGAATGGAAGTGGGAAAAGATAGCCATGGATTTTGTGGTTGGTCTTCCCAAGACTTTGGAAAAGTTTGATTCTATTTGGGTAGTAGTTGATAGATTGACCAAGTCAGCCCAATTATTCTTGTAAGATTAGATTATAATGTTGAGCAATTGGCTAAAGTTTATATGAAAGAGATAGTAAGATTGCATGGGGTGCCCCTCTCTATCATCTCAAACTGTGGTACCCAATTCACATCCAAGGTTTGAAGGAAATTGCATGATTAATTGTGCACACAACTCACTTTTAGTATAGCCTTCTATCTACAGACAGATGGGCAGTTGGAGAGGACTATTCAAGTATTAGAATAAATGTTGAGGGCATGTGTGCTTGATTTTATAGAGCATTGGGATAAATTCATACCTTTATGTGATTCTCCTATAATAATAGTTATGACTCCAGCATAGATATGGCATCATTTGAGGCACTCTATGGGAGGGAATGTAGATTACCCATAGGATGGCTTGAGGGTGGAGATGTGAAATCATTGGGGGTTGATTTAGTGAAGGATGCTCAATATAAGGTTAAGAGTATTTAAGTTAAGTTTTTAGCAACCCAGAGTAGACAGAAGAAGTATGCGGATCATAAAGTAAGAGACATAGCGTTTCAAACTGGTGAGAATATTCCTCTTAAGGTATCACCCATGAAAGGGGTGATGAGATTTGGTAAGAAAGTTAAGATAAGTCCTAGATACATTAGTCCATTTAAGATTCTTGAATGTGTAGGATCGGTAGCGTATATATTGGCTTTACCTCCTAATCTATCGGGTGTTTATCCGGTATTTCATATGTCCATGTTGAAGAGATATCATGGTGACAAAGATTATATCATTAAGTGGGACTCAATTGTGTTAGACAAAGACCTCCAATATGAGGAAGAACCGATTGCAATTCTTGATCATGATGTGCGTAAGTTGAGGACCAAGAAGATTAAGTCCGCGAAGGTTCAATGGAAGCATCGTCCAGTTGAGGAAGCTACTTGAGAAATCGAGAGGGACATGCGAGACAAGTATCCCCAATTGTTCGTCGATTCAGGTACTACTTCATTCCTTCATTAGCCTTTTTTTCCCTAAGTTTTGTCACTTGAGGACGAGTGATAGGTAAATTAGTATCTATTGTAACGACCTGTTCCCGTCATTATAGAAAAGCTAATGGAGGAAAATTTGGGGCCGAAAAACTTTTCTGTAGTATTTGGATTTTCCCAACCTTTTCTAGATTTGGACGAAATCGGAGTCATTGAGGTGTAGGAAAATCTGGTAACAATCGGGTGAATTATTTATGATTTTGATTACATTAGTGGTTAGATAACTCGTTAAGGAATCCGTATGACTTTACGAAATTGAATTCGAGCGAGTAGAACTCCCGAAATCGATCTTAGCATGAAGGGTATTTACTGAGCGTCGTGGGGTAGAGGTGTGTTGTGAAATAAAGATTTTGGAATTCTCAAAATAGCTCTCTGTTTCGTTCCAGCCGCTTTGGAGCTGGATTTTTTCGCTCTGGCGGGCCAGACACGATTTAAAGTCGTAAATAAATTCCTAAACGACCTTATTTTGAACTTTTTAATTTCTAGAGCTAAGGAATGAATCCCAAGCGACTCCTACTCGTTTTTCACCATTCTTGAGGCTAAAGGTAAGTTTTTCACTCCCCGAATTCGTTTTTTCGATCCGTAGAACATAATAGAATGGGTGAATATTGATGGGGGAAGGTTTTGTTATAGATTCTATGGTGGAAACAACCCTAATTTGGATAATTGGGGTCATGTGTTTGATCTAGGGTTCATAGAATTGTTAGTAATTCAGGCAATTAGTGATTGTTTATTGATTCCCGTATTATATTGATTGTTTGTAGACCAAGAACAAGCGGAACGAATCCGAAAAGGGAATGATCAAGTTTCTTAGGATTTCAAGCTTGTTTTGAGGTAGGTGATGGTTGTGATTCTATGGTTATGTGATGTATGTTTGTTATTGCTTCATTATGATACTTGCATGTATTTGAATGTTGCATTATTGATCACACTTGATGTAAATGAGATAGATGAATGATGATTGCCATGAAATCATGATTTAAATGTATGATCTTGAGGATATACTTGTGATTGTGATTGTGGTGTGTGAATGGAATCGATTGTCAGGTTCCGGCATAACTAACTTGGATCGGTTGTCACGTTTCGGTATAAATATGGGATCGGTTGACACGTTCCGGCATAACATTCGAATCGGGTACCATGTTTCGGTATGCTAACTGTTTGGGTTTGGATTCCATGAGAGGACCAATGATTTGATATAAAATGTGAAGTTGTTCGTTGTTCGTAAATGTTGATAATATTGTATATGTTGATATATATGCATATGATTATAATGTTGTCTTGACTTGCTTATGTTTCACTTAGTGGGATAGTTGCGTGATCCTATCAGTACACTATGGTTGTGTACTGATACTGCACTTGCTCTTATTTTGTTGAGTACATGACATCTTCAAGCGGCTATTGACAAACTTCGCTTAGGAGATCAACGATCGTTCAAATTCAAGGGTGAGTCAAATTCTTCCGGGCTGCCATGGGTTCTCTTTCGTGTATGTCCTCCATTTCCAAACTTAGACTATGTTCTAGTTAGTTGATTAGTTCATAGCTAGTAACAATAAAGATATCTTTATTACTATTTGTCAGTTTCTCCTATTTTCCCAATATTATTTTTTACGTGTTTGTTGTGGTAGAAGAGATGAATTAAATGAAAAAGATTTTTCATGTGATGATTAATTCCAACCATGGCCTATATTTTAAGCCGCAAGATAAGCATAAAATAGAGAATAAGTGCGTAAATATTGTGTATATTACTCTTCCTAATTGTTTCAATGTCAATTTATTCGTTACACCCAATTATTTGGAACCATCTGTCACACCCACACGTACACACAAAAAACATGTTTTATTCTCCATTACGACAAAATATCGAGGGGTGAATTTAGTGGTTATCACTTTAAAATATGAATGATCTATATGAGAGATCTTTCTTCACGTTTAGCTTTATAATATTGGTAGTCTGTGTTTTACAATATTTTTGTTATCTTTCTTATTTTAATTTTTTTGTAGCAACATATTTACTTAATTATTGTTAATATATCCATCTATCTTTTTATCTATATATTATAAATGTATAAATATAAATAATTTTTGCTAAATATTGATTGATAATAATATCCTTCAAATATTGATCAATTTCCTTAAAAGGTTAATTTATTCTTACATTATTAATGTACAAAATTGTAAGAATCAGTCATTAGGGAATTAGAATTAGAGTCAATTCAGTAGAAAAGAATTCTTTTATTGAATTTAATCAGTACTCACACGTTTTTTTTTCATAACAAGCACTCTTCCATCCAATAAAATAAATTAATATATTTTGTTATTCATGTTAAGAATTACCCTGGTTCATGTAGCAAGTATTTTTCTTTTTATTTGATAGCGAAGCTAATATTCTTTTATAATTTTATGGAGAATCTAACATCATCTATTCTTTGTTTATTTTGTAGCAAAACTAAAAGATTGCACTGTTGATTTTTATTTTGTTGCGCTTTTTTTTTTTTTTTTTTTTTTTGGCTTTAATCTTGTAATCCAACAGGAAAACCAACTATTGGTACTTGGGTTATATTGGGAATTATCATTTAAACGCCTAATATATTAACATAACTGATTTGTGCAAATATCTGTTTCCTCATTTTATATTATGTGACTTTGTTGACTTGATACGCTCCTTAAGAAAATTTTAATTAGAAGCATATTTTACTAAATTAATCTTATTAATGATACTTTAATTCTAAATTTGATATGAATATTTATGTATTATTAAATATTAAGGGTAATATGGTAAATTTTTGACATCTTTTGATAATAAGTTGGATATATAAATCTTCTTTTAAAATTTAGTCTTTTAATTGTTATTTTTACAAATCTAATTTGCATCCCATTAAAGCAAAAGGACCAATTATCCAAGAAAAAATTAAGAGGCAAGAATAATAATTGCAGACGAAAGGTAAGTAAAAAAAATTAAACTATTTAATTGCATCTTATATAACTAACTATGTAATTTAAGTAAGGTTTTATTATTCCCTCCCTCCAAACTTCTTTATTTATATTATTGTGCTCTTTTTATGCTGGTATGGAATCAAGACCCAATTCAAGTATAGTCGATAATATACTAGCGCATAAATAATTTTTTTTCTTTATTTGTTTTATTTTTATTTTTTTTCTTATTTCTTTGCCTTGTATTTAAACTAAGTTAATACTCGTAATTTTTAAAAAAATAAATTGTCTTGTATTTAAACATTTTACCCCATTTTGTGAATCATTTTTCATTGTTTTTCTCCTTTTTCCTATTGCTTTTGTTTATTCTTTATTTTTTTAATTTATTTTTAATTTGATTTTAAATTAAATTTCAAATATCTTGTATATAAAGGACTTAATTTCGGACAGATATCAAAATAAATAAAGAAAATGAATAAAACATAAAAAAAAAAACTAATTCTAAATGTCCAACTATAAAAGGATATATGTCAGTATCAGTTAAATTTTCTCATATTTTTGTCTCTCACTTGCTTCAAAAAAAGTGAACCCATTTTCTATATCACGTCTGTACAATAGGAACAAAACAATAACAAAAAAATATATATTTAAGGAGGATAAGGAGACCCTAGTTAAATTTAGGAGTGTCGCTAAAATTTTAAATATAGTTCAACAGAGGAAGGATGTTTGTGCATTATCTCTTTGTTTCTAACAATTATTTGCAAATCACGGGAAATAATTAGGGGAACTTATATAAATTTTACTTGTTTAGGAATTAATTAATTAGATATACTGTCATTTGCAATATTACGTATCTTATCAAATTTGTGTGCCTCTAGATACGTCCAGATACATGGAGTCAAAATTAAGTGTAATTTGTTCTAGATATATTGTATCAAAGTGGATTCACATGTATCTGGGATGCATAACAAATCTCGCTCGCCTCCCTAGCTTTTCTCCCATCTCACTCGCCACTCTCTCATCATCTTGTATTCCAAATACATGCGAGTCACACCAGATCTATACAACATATAAATGTATCTAGTGTGATTCGCATGTATCTAGGATACATATGAATCTCGTTCACCTCCCTCTGTAATCTTGCTTGCCTCTTTCCTTATTTTTGTGTATCTGGTAGTAAAAATATACGTATCTAAATATATTTTCTTTAATATATGATAGAGAACTTTTAATTAGTGATACGATACGTAATATTTTGAAAATATAGATATTAATAATATACATGATAGTGAAGTATGCCTACTGTAGCTTTTCCTAATAATTATAAGTATGTCTACTGAGTTGTATATCAGCATTTGCATTTTGTTTAAAAAAGCTGGTAACGTACTAGAAAGTTAAAGGATCTTTGTGAAATAGACAAATAGTCAAACAAACAAAAATTTATCTCTCAGTGAATCACCAATTATTTGAATTTTTTTTCCACCTCATCTAATCCTATTAGAAGGATAAATAGTATTTAGACTTATTGTTTAATGAGATAATTATTTAAAAGTATAATTGACCTAAATATATTGTCAAAATGGATGAATATTAAACTTAGAACAATATATATATATAAAATAATTAATTTACAATAAATATAATTTTTTTTTGAGAAAAATACACTTAGTGGACACAAAAACCAAACTAATTATCCGCCCATAGCCTATCCCTAATTAACTCATTAATGTCATGTCGCCCCCAAAATAATTACCGAGTGTGCTCTCTTCCTAGCCCAATTCATCTTTAGTTTGTTTGGCACCATCACTATATATGATGGTATCATTCAACATTTGTACAATTTTTTCTAGTACAAATTATAGAAATACACACTTTTGTTTTACTTATTTCCATTATCCCCTATTATTTTTAAAAATCTTCAAAATTCTTTATTTTTTTAATGTATTCGAGTTACATATTAATGTATCAGAGTCAGTATTTATATATCCAAGCTACATATTATGTATCTGAGCTACATATTAATGTATCTGAACCAGTATTTAATGTATTCGAGCTAGTTTTTAATGTATCTGAGCTTCAATTATTGTATCCCCTTTTTATATTTTTTAAGGGATTAATGTAATTAGAAACTTATTAGGGATAGATTGTAATTTTATATTAAAACTATGAGATTTATGTAATTTACCCTTCTACATATATCATCAAATGACTTAGGAAAATCTTTATAATACCATTACTATATATATTAATAGGAGGTTTCTAAGGCTTGAACTCATGACCTCATGGAGATTTTGCAACCCATTAAACAATAGACTAAATATTCAACTTGTTTCAAGAGGTGTCAATTCAAGTATTTATATTTATTAAACTAAAATTTGACCTCTATATACAATGTAGTTTTCCGACGAAGGAGTGTCGACTAAACCAAACCGAGGGTAGGTCCGCCCCTATATATATATTGTTTTTTTTTGGTTTTTTTAACATAAACCTTGGTCCAGATTGAACCTTTCAAATGAAACCAAAGGTCAAAATACAAAGTCTTAGGCTCAGTACCGTTTCAGCAAAGAAGAAAAAATAAACAAGAAGCCCAAATAAAGATCGGTCCACAACAAAATATCAGAAATGTCAAGACACTTTCATATTCAACTTGGAACTTGAGATTGGCATCTGTGGTATCTTCTCTGGCAGAAAGAAAGCCTTTGTGATATATATATATATATATTATGGTATCATTCAATATTTATGTAACTTCTTCTTAATATGTAGTTGTTCCTTAATAATATCATAACAGTATGTCATATACTGTTTTGGTATCATTGAGGATTTAGAAGTTCCACATTAAGAATTAAGGATTGACTTTATGAAATAGTGGTGCTAGGTGATTACCAGTTGATAAGAAGTAATTTCAGGTTCTTCTACTTCAACTCAATGTAGACTTTCACCCAATATCATTTAATATTTTCAATGCCAAAAAGTTGAGTTGCAATTGAATAATTGATTTTGATGTTTTCAGAAGCAATAATTTTGAGTTGATTTGAGATTTGTGTGACTAAATTTTTGTAATTGAATGTAGATTCTACTATTATTATCTTAACATCACAATTGATATATTGCTACCCTGAATTCAACTTTCATGATGTTTTAGGATAACCACAATTTCCTCCACTGATAGAATGTTGCGGAATCGATTGTTGATTTGAATTGGGGAAGAAGGAGAACTGGGGAAGGGATTGTGTTGGAGAATGGAGCAGAGTTTTTCTTTTATTGGATTGTCGAAAGAAGAGAAGTCTATTGTAATCAATTTAGACATGTTAATTGCAAGAGGGTATTTATTTGAAATTATTTTGCTGCTATGGGGTATGGATTTACAGTAAAACCTCAATAAATGCATATGCTTGGGACTTGAAAAAAATATTCATTTATCAAAATTATTAGTTTATCGATAAATGCAAAAATATTTATTTATTGATAAATAAATATTTATTATTTTAGAGAGTATTTTGCAGTATGTGCCATAAGAAAGAAAAAAAAATATTTGAATTAAGAATTTCAAAAGTTTAAATCTAGGAAACTAAAAAGTGTAGTCTTTGCATATTTATTATTTAAATCTAGGAAAGCTAAACGAATTTAGTGAAGTTTAATGTTTCTAATTGTATTCATGTATATAGAATATGAAGAGATTTTATGTTAACTATAAAAGGAAAAAGCTAAATGTTTAAAAATCAGAATTCAAGTATAATGTCTTCTCATCATTTGAAAGGCATACAAAAATCATCTTTAACCAATAAAATAAGAAATGCAATATGTGAGCATAAGAAAGAGAATACAACTATTAGCCAAAAAGATTTGCAAGCATGGCTGCATGGGTGAAACAAAAGTTTGATTTGACTATTAGTCAATCAACAATATCGCACACTCTCAAAAGGTCGACAGAGTATTTGTCAAATGAGATGAAAAATAGCGATGCCAAAAGGCATAAACCAGCAAAATACCCTGATTTAGAGAAAATTTTATACAAGTGGTTTCTTCAAATGCAAGAGAAAGTGAACATGTCAGGAGAAATTATCCAAGGAAAATCAAGAGATCTTTTCCTGAAAATGTATGGTGAAACTAATCCAGAATTCAACTTCTTTTCTGGTTGGTTAGAACGTTTCAACTCAAGATACGGAATCAAGTCTTACAGACATTTTGGTGAAAGTGGTTCAATTATCATGGAGAATACTGAAAACGAATTGCCTAGCATACAGTCAAAACTAGATCAGTTTGAATTGAATGATATTTATAATATGGATGAAACTGGACTATTTTACCTATTGGAAGCTGATCATTCACTTGCTACCAAGCAGCTTGAAGGTCGCAAAAAAGACAAAGAGAGAATTACTCTTGCTCTCTGTTGCAATGGTGATGGATCTGACAAAATACCATTGTGAATTATTGGTAAGTTTGCAAATCCTAGATGCTTTAAAAATGTGAACATGAACAATCTTAATTGCATGTATAGATCCACAAGAAAGCTTGGATGATTGGCTTGCTTTTCCAAGAATATGTTGGCTGGTTTGATAAGAGAATGAATGGCAGGAAGGTTTTGTTAATAGTAGACAATTGCCCAGCTAATCCAAAGATAGTTGAAGGCTTAAGAGCTGTAGAGTTGTTTTTCTTACCTCCTAACACAACGTCTAAGATTCAACCATGTGATGTTGGGATTATTCGAGCATTCAAAGCTCATTATCGTCGTCGTCTTTATTTCAGCATCCTACAAGACCTTGAGGTTGAAGCACCAAATACTGAAAAAATTAATATTTTGAATGCCATTAATTTTGCTAACTTGGCTTGGAATTTTGATGTGAAAGAAATAACAATTGCACATTGTCTTCGGCATTGCAAGATCCGGTTGGAAGAAAATAATGTTCCCGAACAACAAGTTGGTGAATTAGATGAAGGTATCCAAGAAGTTGGTCAATTAGATGAAGGTATTCAAGAATTAAATGATGTTATCTCTAATTTAGCCTACAAAAATGTTATGGATGTTGAACATCTTTTGAACTACCCTAACGAGAATGATACAGTTACGGAATCACCTACAGAGGAAGAGATTATTCAATCTGTAATGAATAATGATGATGAGAATGATCCTGAACAAGATGATAGTAGCATTGTCCCCCATGTATCGTCAAAGGAGGCATTTCAAGCAATGACTACATTGTCAAACTATTTGGTACAACACGAACAAAATATTCCAAAAATTGTATTCACTCTTCAAAAAGTTAAGGATGAGATTAATTTTGGTTTTGGTGGGAAGAAAAAAACAATCAACTATAGAATCATATTTTAAAAAGAAATAGTTATTGGTCTAGTATTATTGATTGATTAAATATATATAAATTCTTGATGTATTCTAGTAATTATTACTTTATATTTTTTCTGGGCCTTTAATACTTTATTTTTAATTATTATCTAATGCATTTAGCCAGAATATTATTTTAATATAACTTGCCCAAGTCGGGACTGAAGAAAAATATTCATTTAGCGAGATTATTACTTTATCGAATATTACTTTATCGAGGTTTTACTGTAATTTTTCTTTTTTTTTTCTTTCTTTCATAAAGAGTAGCGCAAGAATGGATTAAAAATCGTGAGATCTAGCCAAAAAAAACTGTGGCTAAATGGGAGCAAAACCGCAGATAAAGTTGCATTCCTTTTTGTAGTGAATATCACTACTATATACACGACTTCTCAAGGTATTTCTCACATTAAAAAAAAAAAAAGGAAAACAACGTGATGGAGCAAATTTCTACCTTTTCCATACAAACAAGTTTCAACGAAAAGAAATGTTATACATGTTATGAATCATTATTGTGTAAATAGTCATGCAATATATCAATATGGTATACATAGTATATATATATATATATATATATATATATATATATATATATATATATAATGTATATCTATGTATTAAAAATGTATACACATCCAACGATTGGACTAATTAATGTAATAAATCAATGATTTTTTTTAAAGAAGATACAATACTTGTTAAAGCAACTCTTAACACATATCCAGGTCTTAACAAGTTTGCCGTAATGATATCAATATTGTTCTATCAGAACCTTTCTTATTCAGGATGGGAGTATTGTTGTGAATCACGTCGACTTTGTACGGGCCTATGTGTTAGGAATTGTGAATGAAACTGATTTATATGGAATTATTGGGCCGAGTAAAATATTAGAGAGTTTTATTTGAGATCCAGGCCAATTATCAATTGGTCAAATAGGAGTAGGGGTTAGACAAAAGAGTTACGCGTATTATGAAGAAATCATTTGTTCCTCTCATCTTCTTTCTAGAGTCTTAACTCCTCATCTCCATTCTTATCTCTATCTCTTGTTACTTGATATTTCAGTACTTCTCCTTGTAATTCAAGTGTTGTTATTATATAATGTTTGGATATTTGTGTTGAGAATTCGGGTTTGTTTCAATATCATTGTTCTATCTCTGGTATTGAAGTTACTATGAAGTACACTTAATACCATTGTTCTATCTCTGGAATTGAAGTTACTATGAAGTACACTTAACATTTTATTGGAGCTATAGACAACCATTGTCGAAGCTTGAAGGTTTAAATTTAAAATCAAATTTACGCAAATAAACTCCGTTTCAAGTGGATATTATTGCAAAAGACCAGTTACATATTGAGAAGTCTAAATATAAAATTATTGGTGATTTGGTGCATTTTTTTAGGTGTTTTTGGATGAATTTGATGCATGGATTCAAGGAAGAAGACGATCTGATTTTTCTATAAGAATTGTATAATATTATATATAATGTTGTATATTATGTGTATAATATTGTATATTAATTTTTAAAATATTTTTATATGAAATATTTTGTATATAGTGTACCAAATTGTGTTTGGGCTAAAAATTTGTGATGTAAATTTGAAATATATTTTTATTATGTAAGTTAGCTAATAGTAGTATATTTCTGAATTTTTTTCCTTTAATTCACAAGATATTATTTTCCAAGTTGTTTATTAGTAGAGAAAAAGAGAAAAGCGTTTACAGTATAAGATTTCATAATGAAAATATCATTCAAATATCTACAGAGACGTGAAATTTACATGTGAGGTGGCACCTGCTAGTACAATATATGTATTGTTTTATCATATCTATTACGTATTATATTATAATTGATAAGAAACATAAAAAAAAAAAATAGTTATTATATATAAAAGCACAAATACAAATGTTGATTGATAAAATAATAATAATAATAATAATAATAATAATAATAATAATAATAATATATATATATATATATATATATATATATATATATATATATATATATATATATAACTGACGATACTTAACTCTATGTCTATTAAGAACTTAATAGTTATTACTAGGGTTAATAGTTAAGACAAAGTAAGCCTCTTATGTTTATTATTTTCCTACTGAATCATGTGGTCTTGTTTCTTTGTTATCATTATCATGTGATTATAAACATTTATCGTTGTAATCACAAAACAAAGACACAATCACTAAATCTTTACATCAAATATACTAACAAAAACCCACCACAATTATTATATAAGATACTTTTTGTTCATGTCATTCGATACATCTCAACCTCTACACTTTTTTTCTTTTGATTGGCATACTTATTCACTAATTAAAGAAGACATATATTTTAAGGTAAATATTTTATAGAAATTTAGAGATTTAAAAAATGCAGATGATCAATCGTCTAAATTATGTCAAAATAATTCCTCGAATTTAACCACATGGTTAATTTTAAGTTTATCTTTTCATTGAAGGCCTAATCCTCACAACACCCTTCTTAGAAGGTAGTTTGTGAGATTAGGTGCTCTTTAATATGTGAATCGAGAATTAATATAATCATTGTAGATGATCTGGAGAGTATCTTAGAATTATATTGTTATCTTATATACGGAGGATTAAATCATCGGTTCTCATAAGTATAAAGTTTTTTGTTCACAATCTAAGATGTCAATTGGACATGCCATAGGTACGATTATAACACAAGATTATATGTAGTTTATCTTGATGAGAATGGTATAGTTCCAACTTCTTGTGCTTATGTATTGAACGGGATCGAGTAGAGATAGTTGCTTTAGACTAATTGACAAAATCATATTTTCAAAACTATTAAATGTACTTATATTCTTAATCCTGATATAACTATTATGATCTATATGTTAACTATCATTTTGATTTATTAAAAAGTGAGATTTTAAGATGGGTTACTTGGTAGATTGGATGATGATTATATATATTGGTGAAATAATAAGCTAGTTGACAGAATCCACGTCTCGATAAAGAGATTGATGATATGTCTTTTTGAGAAGCTTGTAAGTTTTCATCATGTCAAACCTTGCAAGTGAATTTATAAATCCGACACATGAAATAAATTAAGCAGTGCTCTAAAGAAAATTGATCATTGAAATAAATTCGTCACTAATTTAATTTATTGATTAATATTTATAATCTTAACATGAAAAATTTCATGTGTTTAGTGGGGAATTTCGAAATATAAATATAGGAGTGCAATTACGAATTTTTAGTGGAATAATTTGTAATTTATTATGGTAAGAATAATTCAGATTAATTATTTGAAATCATTTTCATAATAGGAAGCCTCAGTAATTAATTTTGTGGTCCCTACCGTGCCCATATTTAACTAATTTTTTTTTTATATATTTAACTAGAATTCAGAATCTATTCTAAGGAGAAAAGTGAGAATTATATGTCTTTCTCTATTCTAAGGAAAAAGAGAACTATGTGTCTTTCTCTATTCTAAGGAAAGAGAGAAGTACGCGTCTTTTTCTATTCTAAGGAAATGGAGAAATATGTGTCTTTTTCTATTCTAAGGAAAGGAAGAAGTACATGTCTTTTTCTATTTTAAGAAAAGACATGATGTTTCCTCTCATGCTTGGACTAGGAAGAAATCTTTATAAATAGGGACTCTCTGACACTTGAAAAAAGAATAAGTTTGATATACGATACTTGTCCACCCAAGTATTGAGAGAGCTCAGAAGTGAATTTGGGATCACTGTAGAAGACCGCAGAACTACCGTCCAGTTTGTGGATTGGCTTGTGGATTCGCTTGAAGGTTCTAGCTTGTTAACTAGCTTGTGGATTCATTTAAAGGTATCTGCTCACTCTTTAAAAGGTAACTCTTAAATTAAATTTCAAAAAGTTTATGTGCTCTAGCATGATTGTATGTGTTCTAGCAAAAACTATGTGTTATCTATTATTCATGTAAGCAGTATGATTCTGGTATGCTTCCGCTGTACATATAGTTTTCCAACAAATATCTGGGTAATGACAACAGATGAGTATTCAAGGGTTACAAAATATTGAAAATAAAAAGTTAAGGAGGATAGTAGAATCCTCGTAAAGTTTTAGTCTATAGTTGAAAATTGGCTAATAGGTTGGAGGTCATTTGACTTAATTTAAGCTTTTGGAATAAAGTATGGACATATTTGAATTTTTTTTTAAGTACTCAAATGGACAATGCGGCATGAATGTGAAACTCAATACTATCGGTCACTAATTCAAGAGATTAAAAAAACTCTATTAAATATAAATTAGATATTTAATTTCATCTCAATGTTCAAGCACTCTTATTAACTATCCAATCACATAATTTTCTATTTTGTATATGTATAGTCTCATCACTCTCATCTATGCCTAGGTAAATGCGTCAACATGTTACCAAATGTACTTTCTCATAAAAAATATTTGACTTTTTGCGATAAAATAACTTCAATTATTTTAATTTTGTTCAGTATTATTTTTAATATTTTTATGTCGCGATTTAGATTTGAAGTGAGTGATACTCACTCTAATCCTTGATGGGAGAATCAAATTATTACTATCACATCATTCATAAAGCAATTAAAAATAAGTAGTAGCAGGATTTAAAAATAGTCTTTTAATAAATAAATTCAATCATAAGTGATTGCAGAAAATCCCGCCCCCCACCTCACCCTCCAGAACCTGAAAGTCATAGTATCAAAACATTAATTGGCTAGATAAAAGGGATGGAACCTCAAAATTCAAAAAAAACATAAGTCTAAAAGGTCTAAATCTGAAGAAATGGACTAAGAAGGAAAAAGAATCCATGACAACTCGGAAGAAGTAGCTCACTCTTGCATTCAAATATCATGTATCTCACAATTAAGGTCTCAAAGCATCCGCCTCAATATGCCCTATATTCAACAAAGAAAGAGCAAGTGCAGTATCAGTTAACAATCATAGTGTACTGTTAGGATCATCGTCTAGTTCTACTATATGAAATATGAATCATACAACCACAACTTAGTAAAATAGACAATATATAATTATAAACACAAACACAACATAGCATGGACTCCAATTCCTTACATACTCTTAGTTGTTATGCACAATAAATATGAACAATCACAACACAATAAACCAATTTGATTCTCTCATGGAATCTACACGTAAATTGTTAGTGTACTGACATAAAATCCAATTCAATCATTAATATATACCGTCGTGGTCTTAAATGAGTCTAATGATTCACATATATAGTAATATAAAAAAATCTGTCCAAAAATTCAAACTCAAGCCTTGGGGGAGAAATTAGAAATTTTCTTCAATATTGATTTATGGACCCTAAGGGCATCATATCTCAATTTTCATCCAATATCAACCACAAATTAAACTTCAAATCCCTACGTTACACTTTGTTATATTCAAGGATAAAACGACCCCCTGAACTCCAATCAATTCATGAATTAATCTACAATTGAATGCATGTAAATGTAATGGACAATATCAAGGTTAGAATTTTACCGTAAGACTATGTGATTAAAATACTCTTGAAAACATCCTTGAACTAAGCTCCTTTATCCCAAAATGCAAAATGAGAAGTCAAATTTTGACTTGAAAATATTCTAAGTCTATCAAGGGTCCACCCGCAATTGCGATCCTTGGTTGCAATTATGGTCAACACAACACACACGTCTTGATGTCCCTCACCCAAGTTCCCCTTCACCATTGTGACCCAACCTTTGTAATTGCGAACAATGCCATTCCCAACATAAATACGGACCACCCAGATCTCTCCTGCCCTAGCAAACCAATATAATTACGATTAGCAGATCGCGGATGCATCCCTGGGTCTGCAAAGTAAATACACCAAACATCATAAATAGAAACACCAATTCCTTAACAACCTATTTTGTAAAAGAATACGTACGTAAGTGTGACCGTACTCCACTAATACGACAATGTTGGCCTACGAATTCCCTTGTTTGAGAGATAACGCTTGCCACAATATCACTCAATGCACAATTGTGGCAACACTTTTGATAACATATGTTTTTTAAGGTTCTCATATGTTTGAAACAATCCAACCCTTCAGATCACCTCCCGAACCATCCCTTTAGTCATAAATTGTATCATAAATTTAGTTTAAAATTCAGATATTGAAAATCAAGAATAGCGTTATTATATATCTGGTACACAATAGACCAACTAATTAATACAAATTACCATAGTATAAGGTCCATAATTACGTCCTACTAAATATATTTTTTATCGTTGAATTCAAATTGCAAAATTTAATTAAAAAAGATGGATTGTACTTATTCTACCACATTATCATTTAATATAAAAGTGATAAACATAGAGCACACCCATCATTGCATAAAAATTAGAGACATAGAAAAACACAACCTCCACCTACTCCCCACAAATCCACCCTTGATGTTACCATATTCGAAAGGTCGATATATATATATATATATATATATATATATATATATATATATATATATATATATATATAGACGAGAATTATTCTGCCAAGATTATAAGTGGCCACTTGAAGTTGGAATGATTATTGATTCCAATAAGTTGACTCTTGCTGTCCTCATTAAATGCATAGAGGCTTTGACCTTTGGTTTTTGTGCTTATAATAGTTAATCCGCCATCGATATTGCTTAGTTGGCGAGAAGATTATAAAAAGGAAAGCGTACTTTCCCTACAAAGAGAAGTCTTAGCTTTAATATATAAGTTTCATATTATTTGATCTTCGTTGATTTACTATTTCTTTTTAACTAATCAGAAGTGTATTTTACTAAATTAACTTTATTTATGATGTATAAATTTGACTTATATTATTTTTAATATATACGTTTCATATTATTTGATCTTTGTTGATTTACTATTTTTTTTTAACTAATCAAAAGTGTATTTTACTGAATTAACTTTATTTATAATGTTTTAAAATTATAAATTTGACTTATATTATTTTAAATAGTAATTTAATATTAAGAATAGCATGGAAAAAAGTAATAAACTCTCTTGCTTTGCTAAACGAACAAGTAAAATGAATTTTTAATGTACGGACCAAGTAAAATGAAATGAGAGAGTAGTAGATATAGTTATTACTTCCTCTATCCAACAACAGTCGTTCACTGTTGACTTGGTACACCTTAAGTAACAATAAATAATAGGGATAATATTATTATATTATCCTTTGAATATATTAAATTTAATGTTTTGGAAAATGTATTAGACGTTGAACAATATTTAATATCAATGGTAAATTAGACACAAAAAGATAAATTATCTCTTGATTTTTCAAACTGAATAAATATTATTGGACCTCTACTTTTAGTATAGTGAACAAGTAAAGATAGAGGAGAGAGCAATTACTAACATATGGTGTCACACATTAATCCTAGGCTTACTTTAAGATTTGAGTTTTGAGTACTTTTGAATCGTCTCCTATTTTAATCACATCTTAGAAGAAGAAAAAAACCGATTACTATTAATATATATATATAAAAAAAAAAAAAAAAAAAAAAAAAAGACAGTAAGCCGTCATCCTGGAAAAATTGAAAGTTTACTCAATTTTCTTTTCTATTAAATCCTTCTCCACTTAATATTAAAACTTTCTTTAGAGACCATTGTATGGACATTATTAATCTTATTGATATGCATATTGAAGAAATGGTTCGTGTTTAATAGTACAATTAGTTAGGCTCTTTCGTATAAGGTTAGCACAAAATAAACCAATGAGTTACTAAAGCTTGTTTAGCAGATATGGTGCTCCGGATATCAGATCATAGAAAATCGAAAAAATAAAAATGCTTGTTTAGCCAAATTGTCAAACATCTACTTATTTTGAAAAGTACGTTTTATCACAAGTACAACAACACACTTAGGGTACTATGTGCGTAATATTTATGACAAAAAAAGTAATTTTAAGGAGTAGAAATTAGTGTTTGGCTAATTAAGTTGAAAAACACTTTTGTTAGTAATTTGTGTTTTATGCCAAAACTAATTGGTCAAATACCTTCTCTAAGATGAGCAAATTTTTCTGAAAGATAAACACGTTGATTTCTAGAAATTAAGTCAAAAGGTTATTAGTTGCAAGGCCACTTAATGAATATATATTAGATGTGAGATTTATACACATATCATTAATCATTTTGCACAACGTAACTAATCTCATAATCTAGCTATGAGTGGACAAGATACTTGAGATGGCTACTCATAATGATATTATATCAAACGTGAACGTCAAAGTTGAGATAATATGAGATCATCAAATAAAAGTGAAGAAATAAGTGGTTAAAAACAGCTTATTATCACAAGTTCCTTAAGGTAAAGTCACAAGTCTCTCAAGGTATTCATATCCATATCTAACCTATCGTTGTCTTTGAAATTTTTAGAGTTTGACAAAAGGATTTTCAAGAGTACACATGCACAAGGAAAAGCTCTTTTCTAACAACTCCCTTTTATGGTTTGCAATAAAGTCCTCTTTTGCTATAAATTCAACATTTCCCCTACGAGAAAAAAATATGGAATTCGTCATTAAAACCACCTAGCTAGTTCAATTTTCTTATAATTCATCGTTAACCCATGGCAAAATGAAATTAGAATGAATTTTTTATTATTTAGCTATGAAATTTTATCTGTCGTTAATTTCTTGTTTTCTCTCCTTTATATTTATATGGAGAACTCAAAATATTGATAAGGCCTTTGCCTTTTCATTCATATATATAAAGTGGGGACAACATGTAACACCCACACATATATATATAGCTTAATACTTATCATAAGCTTCGCTAGCTAGGTGATGCTCTTTTTGTGCAATACATAAATTTAAAGTTGTTCCACTCTTTTCATTTATAATAAGAAACAAATTTCTTTTCAATTTTTCACTAAAAGAAGAAAAGTGTTTCATTAGTAATTGACGTTAATTAAGAGAATTATCCACTAATTAATTGGCAGATTAGTAGTCATTATGACACATATCCAATTCGATCTAGTTTAATTTATTCTGCTAATTTGCCTCTTACAAACTAATTATGTGTATTTTATTTGCATCATCTCAAACAATACGTATATTCAATTATCGCTTCAATGTTCTCATTTTGATCACTTTTGTCTATTAATTATTTGTTCACTAAAAAAAGAATTAAATCAATATTTCACTAAATTTAAAATCATAAAATGGTCTAATGAATAAAATATGAAATTTTACTCGGAATAAATTGGATATTCCGTAGAATATTCCACCTTAGCTTGTCTACAAAGAGAGACGTTTCGTTATTGTAACGTTTTACTTAGATTTATTTAGAAAACAAATTTCACTTTTCAAATTATATTTAACTATCTTTTCATGTACGTAATGTACTAGTTGTTGATTTTCATGTTTTCTTTTTCCAATGCTAGTTAAATAACATTTATATATATTTTATAAGCTAATAGGGTGAAGATGTATTTGAGAAATAAGAACCAATTGATACGTAGATATTAATTATCTAAATATTTTTTATATTTAAGAAATTATTCAAATTTGTGGTACGAAAATAAATTTAAAATTTATACATTGACGTCCTAAGAAACTTCTACATTATCAAGTTAAGTTGACACAAATACAACAACTAGTAACTCTAAATGAGTACCTTGTCCAAATATAAAAATGCAATTCAAATGCGGCCGAGTATATCAATATGGAATCATACAAGATCTAAAGCTAAAATAGAAGTAATTAATTACTAATTAACTTGCAAGTTGACAAATATTGAAGGACCATGAACCCAACGAACCAATAATAATTCATTAAATTAAAGAAAAGAAATTGATAGTACTCATCATATAGTTGGCAAACAAGAAAGAGTAATAATGTAACAACCACCAAATTGAAGCTAAAAAAAATATATACTACAAACTAACTTAATTTCCAAATTGCAAGAAAACGATCCTAACCACTAAAGAAATACTAGTTATCAAATTGAAAGAGATTTTCTCTTCTTTTTTTTTTTTAATTATTATTTTTGAAAAAAAAATAAAAATATAATTAATAGACGGAACGATAGATATCACCATCAATCACCACCACCCCACCACCAGATCTATGCTCATTCATGGCCATGCATAGCCGCCATTGCGACTACGCCAAGCTTCTGTAAGTTCAATTTGACGACTGTATCAGTAAACATTTTGGTATCTTCCCCAGTATTCCCTTGCGGTATATCCACAATATATGACTCCAATACTATAGTGTAAGCTTTCCCATTTTTCTCGAATTCATTCACCGATGTAACGGACTTATAATTATTCAGCCTATGCTCCCCTCCTACCACCCTAAAGCTGAGAATATGCTTCTCATCGTCTAGTATCTCTAGTCGCTCTGTGCTTGTCAATGCAGGGATTCCAGACACAACAGATACTTCTCTAATGCTTCCTACTCCACCGTTACCTGCACAGACAAATCCAACTTTCAGATTAAATTTTAATAAGAGGCATTACGTTTAATCTAATTAGTTTACCCTTACAAATTCATCATCCAGGTGCAAATTTTAATAAGAGGCCTTAGTTTACACAACAAATTCATCATATAGAACAAATTTTGAAAAGAGGTTTTACATTTATTTAGTTAGCTTTATCCAATCAAATTCATCGTCCAGATCAAAATTTTAATAAGAGGCCTTAAATTAATTTAATTAGTTTACCTGTCATCTTGCAGCTCTTGATGAAATGCTTGTACTTTTGGGGATTATCGAAGCGCCGGACGAACGGCCAGACGACGTTTGCTGGTGCTTCGATTCGCTGTGTTATGAGTGAAGTGCAAGTGTTTGATAAATGCTCAAAGGTGTGGTAGTTTCGAATCAATGGCTCTAACTCAATGAATTCTTCTTGTTTAAGTCCTTGAGGAACTTGACAATTAGTACGAGCCATGATTTTGATAGGAGAGAATTGTATATTTTCTAGCTTGGTTTCAATTTGAAGAACAAGTAATACTAACAAATTAGAGAAGTCAGCTTTCTTTCATTTGTCTTGGAAATAGACAAAGAGAGAAAAAAGAGTACTAGTAATGGAATTTTTTGACAAATATGCCCTTGCTTTGCCATATTATAACCAACATGTCAGAAATTTAGAAGTGAGATATTACCTTTTTCCAAAATGAAGGATTAAAAAAAAAATTTAAGAAGATATATAGTATAGTATGAATTGACCAAGACAAAGCTAGATTGAGGAAGCTAAGCGCATAACATGCACACAATTACTATATTTGTTGTAACTATCATGTAAATAATATTTTAAAATTTGGTAAAAGCCTTACCAACTATATATATTTTATTAAGATTCCTTACATCTTGCTATTATAAGTAAAGTATTCATAGTGAGGGTGTGGGGTGGATGGAGGGCTTAGATTTTTCAGCTTTCTAATTAAGGTACACTTTCATTAGTTTAAGCTAGTATTAGCAAATAATTGATAAAGATTATGCTAATCACACATTTTAAGACGAGATGCGTTAAGAAACTTTTTTCTTTTTGTGCATACACATGAAAAGAATAGACCACGTCATAGTGTTTAATGTCTTAAATTAAAAAAAAAATGTATTTAGCTCAATAATAGAGCGTGGTACAGCAACTACATTACATCCTACGTGTTTAAAGTATTTACGATTAAGAAATCTTAGTAGCTCATGCCGCAAATAAAATAGTTTCTAGTAGTAATAAATATGCATATTAATATAGAATGTTAAAATATTTATTGAAAATAGTTTTGTCATTAGATTCAATGTCATCATAGGTTTTTGTGGCATTTATAAAGAGTATTAAAATGTAATTGTCACTAGTAATTACCGTTAATTATTATCGCTAAAGCTCTATTTTGGTATAATTTCAGTTGATTAGTTACTAGAACTTTCATTTTTTCGTAAGAGTTCCATTTTGGCAATTATCTCCCTTATACCTCCCATGTACTTCCCAGAAAATAAGAGATCATTGAACATTTCTTAAACTAGTACTTTAGTTACTTAATAATAATGTCTATGTCATAATTGAATGTGAAAATAATTTTTAACAAACACGTATAAATTGAACAAAAGAAAATATGATTTTTTTTTATATATATATATATATAAAAACAAAAAAAATGTCTTGTAAAATAAACATAAAATTAATTCAAATTTACGAAGGGCTACAAAATAATCTCCTGAATAGTGAAGCACGCAACCCCCAACTAAATGGTAGATAATGCTACTAGTCTTGTTTGTGAATTAGGTGAAAGAAAAGGGGCAAAGAAGTCAACAAGAAAGGATTAGTGAATAGTCGCCATCTTTGAAAAGAGGCAATGGTGTTGGTGTTGTAGATTCGTGGATCATGTGAGAACAAACTGCACTCTGCAGGATTCCACCCCTAGCTCCCACTTCGCCTTTTCGTATTGCCTCTGTTCTTTACCCATGGGGTCATCACCCACCGTAATGTTCCATCGAGAATAAGTTATCCCAGAATTAATTATTTTAGAATAATTTATTTCGTTATGTATATATGATGATTTATTTCATTATTACGGTATAGCTGGTGGGATAAGTAATTTAAAGAATATCTAATATCTTCAACCAAAGACAGAATTAAATTCTGCATTTTATTTAAGATTATTATACCTTATAACTCAAACCAAACGACTCCTAAATATTATATTATTACTAAAAATTTTAATTATTAAATCTCTATTTATTTGTCTAATATTTTTATGGAGATATAGATCCTTTAATTTTCTAGCTAGAACCCTCCAATAGGTTTTATCCTACTATTGTTCTTCTACGGCCTAATTTGTTTCATGAAAATAGTTTATACATTATGATTTTGCCACTCATTTTATATGTATGACTAGCTAATTAAAGATATGTATTTCGAACGACTTTGGATGACCTTTTAATTGAAAATTTGTAACAAATTAAATGTATCTATATACTTTTAATAGTTTATATATTGTATTACTTCCCAATTTTGTGAAAAACGTGAAATTGAAAATCATGATTGTTGGAGTATTTCAACTTAGGTGTAGAAAAATTTCTGTCTAATATCAAATAAAGCATTAATCTAAATTAATTAGGGCTTGTCTTGATTTTCCTACGGTATTTGGTTTCTATCACAATTCTATTTTATTCCAAAAGAATTTTTTGGTAGAAAATATTTTTCTTGTTAAAAAAGACCATAATATATTATTATTTTTATTGGAAGAGAAGTTTTGAAATCTTATAAATAAGAAAATCATTCTTTTCAAATAATAACATCTATAATTTAGTCGTTCAGACAATTTTAATTAAGAGAAAATTATTTTCTCTATATCCTAAAACTAATCAAGATATGCGGGAAATAATATGTTAATTGACATGACGGTGGTGATAGTAGAAGTATGACTCAATTGTCAAAGTTGGTTCTCCTTAATCAGGATATTTGACTCTTACCAACACTTTGCTATATATGGAAATTTGACCAAGTTCTATATATAATTATTATTCCCCTTCACAGTTATGCATAACGGAGTATATATTTTGTAGAAACTCAAATTGCTTTTTTATCACACAAAAGGATATTAAAAAACAACTCATATAGTTGCTTTATATCAAAGAAACAACCCTGAATTCTAGATTAAGTTATGTCATTTAATATTGTGTCAATGTTTTTTTAATATAAGAAAAGAGAAAATGAAAATGTTAGATATTCAAAATTGAGAATAAGAATTTGGATGGATTGAGCTAGACAAAAGTCTGTCTTATTCTAGATCCAAGAGCTGTTGTCTGCTACCCTTGCAACAAAATCAAAAAACACACAAAAATATTTACCACACAGTCAAGTATAGGAATAATGATTAGAACTATGCAAAGTTTTGGTGTGCACTCAATAAAACGTAGTTACACTCCATATATAAGAATAATATTTAGTATTTATGTATAAATATATAAGTTTTGAATCTCTACTCTAATTAGCATCCAAAGGATTTAATGTATATATAGCCCATTGGTGCGAGTTCCCGTCTCACTAGAGACATTCTTTTGACCTCTTTGAATCCCCTTATTTTGAATGTTTTTGTATCCGCCATGATTATGATAAATGATTTACTACAACTAGCTAGAGTTGATGATTACTTATAAACAAATCATCAAGAGATTTATTAGATATATACTAACCAATATTACTTTAAAAGTTTATACTTGTATCATCTCTCTCAATCACTAGCACAGCTATATATGTGATAAGTGCACGATCTCTTTACCAAAACATAGAAAATGTATTTATTTTTTTTATGGAAATTTACTTAGATAAATAACATTTTTATGATCTCATGCCGAGTTTAATTTTCTAATTTCTCATACTTGACCATACAATGTTAAGAATTTGAATGGCAACTCTCATTCTTATCTTCTCTTCCCTTTCCATACGTACCTTGTGATGATGACAAAACAAGATAGTTTGCAGTTACATAAAGAAACAAATAAATGAGAAAAGTCCACAGATAGTAGTGTAAAAAGGAAAGCATAACTTCAAACAGAGAGATTTGACAAGTTATAAATTAATTGTTGTATAGTTTGGAGTGTTGCGTTGTTTCCTTTTTAACTAAGCAAAGATATATAGTATATACAATGTGAAAGCGGCTTCAAACTATTGATTGGCTTAAACTCTTCATGAAAATCGGTGCATATTTTAGCCACTTGCCAACTTGCAATATATATCTTAAACAATGCTATATATATGTCGTCACACTGACAGTAAAAAGTTCACAGAGAAGCAAATATACAAAAATAATATAATATGGCAACTCATCTCTTATTGGTTTTCCAAGGGGTGAACGCAGATTTCTTGTTTCTTTCTTTGTATTTTTCTCTACGTATTCTTCCATGCATTTTCTATTTACTTTCTTTTTCCTTTTTTCGTTCTCGTGTCTGTCAGTTAGTTTCGATTTTAAAGTTTATTTATTCGATTTATTAATTATTGATATATAGACATGATAAACCATTATTGAACCAATAAGATATGACTTATTGGTTTATCAGTTTCTTGGTTATTGATGGTTATTGGTTTAACCGTATATATTAAGATTTGATACAAAAAAAAAAAAACATTGAAAATCATTTAGAAATAAGGTGACAAACCCAATGAACCACGCATATAAGTTGACAGATTGCATCTTGTTCAAAATCAAACACTGTCACATTATAGAATAAATGAGAGTTTGAGACAACCTCAAATAAAAGTATGAAACTGAATTCTAAGTCAAGAACTTTATATACTAAATGGTATAATTATAATTATTTAACTTACTATGGGGTTATCGATTAACTCATATTAATAAAAATCTTAATTGGGTTGGTAAGGGAAGGCCTAACCCCTCTTGCTTGTCTATTGAGGATTTTTATGTTAATAAAATACCACCACTACTACAAAAACAGTGAATATCGACCTAAAAATACCGACCTCTGGAGGTGGGTATTCCCTGTAATTCCGACCTAAAACCGACATCCCAGCTTAGGTCGGAAAAAGCTTTGTCGCTATTCAATACCGACCATTTACCGACCTCTCAATGTCGGTTTTTATTTTAAGTCGAAAAATTCATTATTTTATTTTCCGACTTCCTGAGGTCAATTTTATATATTTTTTTATTTTTTATTTTTATTATTTCTGACTTCCTAAAGTCAGAATATTTAATTCTCATATTTTGAAATACCGACATCCGGATGTCGGTATTTGTTTTTTAATATAATCTTAATTTTTAAATTCCGACCTCCGGAGGTCGGTATTTTTATTTTTGTATTTTTCAAATTCCGACCTCCGGAGGTCGGTAATTTTATTTTTGTATTTTTTAAATTCCGACCTCCGGAGGTTGGTATTTTTATTTTTTTATTTTTGAAATTCCGACCTCCGGAGGTCGATATTTTTATTTTTGTCTTTTTCAAATTCCGACCTCCGAAGGTCGGTAATTTTATTTTGTATTTTTTAAATTCCGACCTCCAGAGGTCGGTATTTTTATTTTTTTATTTTTCAAATTCCGACCTCCAGAGGTCGGTAATTTTATTTTTGTATTTTTTAAATTCCGACCTCCGGAGGTCAGTATTTTTATTTTTTTATTTTTCAAATTCCGACCTCCGAAGGTCGATTTTCTGCTATAAAACTGACAGCAAATTGCTACAATTATAATTGTCCACCTGCATATTTATACCAAAACAACCCAAAGAATTTCAAATAAACTTCATCCAACCAAAACAACACAATATTTTCAACAGATACATTAAACTATTTCAAAATAAACTTCATCCAACTTCAAAATAAACCAAAATACAATCAAACAATTTCAAAATATAGAAGTCTAAAATGTCAAATAGATACAACTACTCCTCATCACCCTGATCACTCTCCTTATCAGATTTATCATTCTCATCACCCTCATGATCAGATCCATCATTGTTGGCCGGACATGGGGGAAGAATATTTCCTGATTCAAAAAGAAAAGTAAGTTGGGCCTGAAGCGCTGCATACCTCTTGTTCTCTACCTCTTAACTACATTAGTTTTGACTTAATTCCAACAACTAAATTCACTAACTAAACTACATTATTTATTATAACTAATTTAAACAACTTAACAACTTTAACTAGTTTAGTTTTGACTTAATTCCAACAACTAAATCCACTAACTAAACGACATTATTTATTTTAACTTATTGAAACAACTTAACAACTAAATTCACTAACTAAAATACATAATTTATTTTAACTTATTTAAACAACTTAACAACTTTTTAACTTTAACTACATTAGTTTTGACTTAATTCCAATAACTAAAGTCACTAAATAAACCGCATTATTTATTATAACTAATTTAAACAACTTAACAACTTTAACTAGTTTAGTTTTGACTTAATTCCAACAACTAAATCCACCAACTAAACGACATTATTTATTTTAACTTATTTAAACAACTTAACAACTTTTTAACTTTAACTACATTAGTTTTGACTTAATTCCAACAAGTAGTGTCAAACACATTATTCCTAAATTAAAGCTAAGTGTCAACACTAGATGGACACAAATCGATCTTGCAAGAAAATCAATTTTGTCATCAATAGGATCAACTAGTGTTGGTACTTATGCTTAACAAACACATTATTCCTAAATTAAAGCTAAGTGTCAACACTAGATGGACACAAATCGATCTTGCAAGAAAATCAATTTTGTCATCAATAGGATCAACTAGTGTTGGTACTTAATTATGCTAAACAAACATTCGATGGACACAAACAAATTATCACAAAATTTAAACTAAGTATCAATACTAGAAGGACACAAACACATTATAAAAAGAAATTGTACTTGAACTTTAGAAATTTAGAAACACCAAACCTTATTTTCTACTTTGATGAAAGAAGCTTGTATCAACTTTTTTTGATGTTGAGCTTCCTTAGTTGCCTAGCCCGCAAAATCAACTCTTTCAACACTAGAAAAAGATTCAATAATTATTATTTACTACATGGCACAAACACACAGCAACATCGAGATTCGTCAACTACCTATTTCCTAAATACGAGCCAATTTGAAAACAAGCATCAACATAGAAAATGAAAGAACACGCCCACATGAATAGATGGACACAAATCGATCTTGCAAGAAAATCAATTTTGTCATTAATAGGATCAACTAGTGTTGGTACTTACGCTTAACAAACACATTATTCCTAAATTAAAGCTAAGTGTCAACACTAGATGGACACAAATCGATCTTACAAGAAAATCAATTTTGTCATCAATAATATTCAAGTTTAGTTAAATATAAACTTCAAATCCAAGAATATTAGTTTTATATATATATATTCAAGTTTTAATAAGTTCAAGTTTCAATTCAAGTTCATATCTAATTTCTAAACTTAATTAGTTATATATTCAAGCTAATTAGTTCCAAATTCAAACTAGCTAGCTAGTTTTTGAAATTCAAACTATTAATTAGCCTAAAATATCAAATATAATTCAAACCTTTAGTTCTAAATTCCAAATTCAAACTAGTCTTAAAATCACTAATTGGAAGTACTCCTAGAATTCAAAAACCAAACCATAGTGCTAAAATCCCAAATTCAAACTATTAGTAGTCCTAAAATCTCAATAATAATTCAAACTAGTCCTAAATTCAAAATTCAAACTAGTCTTAAAATCACAAATTCAAACTAGTCCTAAAATCCCAAAATCTAACTAGTGCTAAAATCCTAGATTCAAACTAGCTAGCTATTCCTAATCCCAAATTCAAACTATTAGTCCTAAAATCTCAATAATAATTCAAACTAACTCAAATAATACCTAAATTCAAACAACTCCCCAAATATAATTCAAACTAACTCTAACATTAAAATTTTCAATTCTCAATCAACAAACACAAACTAACAATCAAATAATCCCTAATTCAAACTAACAATCAAAAACCCTAAATCATTCACTTACTAATTAATTAACAATCAATAAAAAAACTA